>CM055116.1:147752349-147787349 GCA_029206835.1 Rana muscosa
CACAAGGGATGCTCATGCGCAAACGCACGTGTCGGTACTGCACACACCCCTTTGCACTGGCGTGCAAAATTTTGAAGCGTGACAGGTTTAATATCTATTTACTCTGCGTAACATCCAATTTTTGGTCAAATAAAAAAGATGGTTATGTATTGTTTTTTTGCATTATAAATGAAAAAAGTGTATTTGTTCCCAAAAAATTGCATTTGCAAAAAACGCTGTGCAAATACCATGTGACATAAAACATTGTAATACCCAGCAATTTATTCTCAAGTGCCTCTGCTTTAAAAAAAGCAACAAAAAAAAAAAACAATGTTTGAGGAGTCCAAGAAACTTTCTAGCAAGCAGATAAAAAAAGCGTAAAGTATAGGTTGCCATAAAACCCCTTTTGTTTTCAAAAGCCCCACATTGCTAAAAGCACCTCTACCTAATAAACATCAACCCTTCATATTTTCTATCCTGTGAAAAATTATTTTCGATTGTAATAAGGAACAATCGAAAATGGTGTAATCATGATATTCTCCCCATAATCACCTTGTAGAAAAACAATTAGGCCTCATGCCCACGGACGTTTTTACAGCCGCGTTTACAGCTTAAAAACGCCTGTCCATGTTATTGTATAAATTTTTCGACTGTATTTAAAAAAAAAAAAAAAAAACGACGGAGCTTAAAAACGCAATTGCAGCGTTTTTAACGCTTCACATTTTTTTTATGCCTAGCGCCGCGGAACGCACTGGTCCTGTTTTTTTTTTACAGCTTAAAAACGCCTATGCTATTTGCAGCTCAAAAACATGGACAGGCGTTTTTAAGCTGTAAAAAACGCGGCTGTAAAAACGTCCGTGGACACGAGGCCTTATACCCATATTCTTATCAGAAATTGGTTAACCATGTTCCTAGGTATGTTTAACTATATTACACCCATAATTCCCATGTAAAAAAAATGATATGCATATTATCAGAAATTTGTTGCATTTTTTTTGTTTGCTAGGTGAAACCAAGATATTCCACCCAAAAAAAAAATAATAATCTGAAGCCCCGTACAAACACGTCCAGTTTTCTCGGCATGAAAACTGCTGGGAGAGCCTTTTGCCGAGAAAACCGGTCGTGTGTATGGTTTCTCGTCGGGAAAACTGCCGGGAATCTCAATGAGAAAAATAGAGAACCTGCTCTATTTTCTCGTCGGCCTGTTTCCCGGATGAGAAAACCGTGATTGTGTATGCTTACCTGTCCATGGTAAATTTGCGCATGCTCGAAAAGACTGACGCATGCGCGGTAGAATACAAGGGTAGTGTAGGGTGTAGCAAGATGGCGGCATCGAATGTGACGAGCGCAGGCTCGTCGTCGATAACTTCACTGCGTTCTTGTCATTCAAAAGAACGGCGGTTCTTTTGAATGGCGCGTGTGTACACAGGGCTTGGCAAGACAAGCTTGCCAGGAATCCCATCGAGAAAACCGACGTTTTTTTTTCGACGTGATTCCCGCCCGTGTGTACGAGGCTTGACTGGCTTTTGTCTCAGACTGCCTGTCTGCCTTTGGAAGTGCTGCCTGAGCTCACCTGATATCGCTTCTGAAGTGAGTGGATGAAGGCAAATGGGTCTTTAACCACTTCATTACCCACCCATAGTCAAACGACGTCCACAGATGGGATCTCTCATCCTCGATGGACGGCGTATGACGTCCTCGGCTTTCCGCCGCTACCGCGGGCCCCCGGGGATCCGGTGTGTCAATCGGGACACAGCCGATCCCCGTTGGGGGTAATGGAGCGGCAGCGGAGCTTCCCATGTAGCTGACCGGCTCCCATTATGCAGAGCTGCATCAGCGGCGTGCACGGGGGCGATCGGGGATCCGGTGTGTCCCTCGGGACACAGCCGATCCCCATTGGGGGTAGTGTAGCGGCGGAGATTCCGGTGGGACTTACCGGATTTGATGATGCAGAGCTGCGCAGCGGCGTGCGCAGCGATCGGGGCTGAGGCTTTTTCCTTGGATACAGCCCAGCCCCGATCAGGGTAAAGAGCCAATAAAATTGGCACTTTACCACGTGACCGGCTGTGTCCAATCACAGCCGGTCACTAAATGTAAAGAAAACACACCATTGTGTGTAACTTACTGTTGCTGGGTTCTCCTCTTCACACACTGATCCAGTATGAGGATGAGATCAGCTAACGGTGAGTTACACATATGTTATACACTAAATATGTACTACTGTGCCCAGATTGCCCCCCCTAAATAAAGATTACCTGCCACCAGACCAGAGTACATACAGCCTGGTGCTCCAGGGTCTTCAAAACTGTAATAGGTGGTTGAGAAATTAGTTGTAATTTATGCTCCTAGAATGCCTGAAGGTGCTATTTCAATGTTGGGCCTCTGCATGTGGCCAGGCTGTGTAAAAGTCTTGCACATTTGGTATCGCCATACTCTGGAGGAGTAGCAGAATGTATTTTGGGATGTCATTTTTTGCTATGTACATGCTATGTGTTGGAAATATCTTATAAATGGACAACTTTGTGTAAAAAAAAATAAATAAAAAAAAAATGCGTTTTAATTTTTTTCACAGTTTCCAAAAACTTCTTGAAAAAAATGAACCGTTCAAAAGACTCATTGTGCCTCATAGATTATACGTTGGGGTGTTAGCTTTCCAAAATGGGATCATTTTGTGGGCATTTCCATTGTCCTGGTGCTCCAAGGTCTTCAAAACTAATAGGTGGATGAGAAATGAGATGTGTAATTTATGCTTGTAGAACGCCTGACGGTGCTACTTCAATGTTTGGCCTCTCTGTGGCCAGGCTGTGTAAAAGTCCCACACATGTGGAATCGCCATACTTGGGAGGAGTAGCAGAATGCATTTTGGGGTGTCATTTTTGCTATGTGTTGGAAATATCTTATAAATTGACAACTTTGTATAAAAAAATAAATAAAATGCGTTTATTTTTTTTCCCACAAATTCCAAAAACTTCTGGGGGAAAAAATGAACCGTTCAAAAGACTCATTATGCCTCATAGATTATACGTTGGGGTGTTAGCTTTCCAAAATAGGGTCATTTTGTGGGCGTTTCCATTGACCTGGTGCTACAGGGCCTTAAAGTGTGATAGGTTGTCATCAAATGAGATGTGCAATTTATGCTTGTAGAACGCCCGACGGTGCTACTTGGATGTTAGACCACTATATGTGGTCAGGCTGTATAAAAGTTTCACTATACTCCTAAACTATGTAGGACGAGTAGCAGAATGTATTTTGGTTTGTCATTGCAAGTATGCAAGTGCTTTGTGAGAGAAATAACTCATGACAATTTTGTGCAAAAAATAAATAAAAAATTTCCCAAGAATTGTGGGAATTTATTACAACTTCAAACAACTCATCATGCCTCTTACTAAATACCTTGAAATGTCTGCTTTCAAAAAAGGGCTAATTTGGGGGGTATTTGTACTTTCCTGGCTTGTTAGGGTCTCAAGAAATGATAGACCTTCAGTACATCAGGTGTGACCCAACTTTCACAGAGACCAAATAATATACACTTTTTTTGGTTATTTTTTACTAAAGATATGAAGCAGTATACACTTTGGCCCAATTTTATGAAGAAAAATTACTTATTTGCTAAATTTTACAATAGAAACTAAAAAGTGTTTGTTTTTTTTCAAAAAATTCTTTTTTCGCTTGTATTGCAAAAATTAAAAAACCCAGCGGTGATCAAAGCGGTTGTATACCCGCTGCAGCTTTTTTTTTATCATTCCTGAAAGGCAAAAGGCATAATGAGCTAGTATGCACCGCATACTAGCTCATTATGAAATACTTACCTTAGAACGAGGCGTCGGGAACTTACCTGGTCCATGCCGAGGGAGAGGTCATCTTGCCTCGGTGTGTCTTCCGGGTATCTCCGCTCCAGCGCTGAGTGGCTGGAGCGGCGATGTCGTCACTCCCGTGCGTCGGCAAGGTCCGTCAGTGGCTCATTGCGAGGGGAATATCTCCTAAACCGTACAGGTTTAGGCAATATTCTTTTTACCTACAGGTAAGCCTTATTATAGGCTTACCTGTAGGTAAAAGTTCAAAAATAGAGTATACAACCGCTTTAACCACCTCGCGCCCGCCGTACGAGAATATACGGCCGCAAGGTGGTTGTCAAATGCCGGGAGGCCGTTAATATACGGCCTCCTCTATTTGGCCACTGGGGGGCGCGCGAGCGCCGGCGGCGGCGCGCGCACGTGCCCGGCGCTTCACTGCAATGCCGATGCGCGTGCCTGGCGGCCGCGATGTCCGCCAGGCACCCACGATCGGCGGTTACAGAGACAAGGACATGGATCTCTGTGTGTAAACACAGAGATCCATGTCCTGTCAGGGAGAGGGGACCGATGCTGTGTCCCTTGTACATAGGGACACAGATCGGTCTCCTCCCCCAGTCAGTCCCCTCCCCTCACAGTAAAAATCACTAATAGGGAACACATTTAACCCCTTCCTCGCCCCCTAGTGTTAACCCCTTCCCTGCCAGTCACATTTATACAGTAATCAGTGCATATTTATAGCACTGTTCGCTGTATAAATGTGAATGGTCCCAAATTAGTGTCAAAAGTGTCCGATGTGTCCGCCATAATGTCGCAGTCACAAAAAAAATCACTGATCACCGCCATTACTAATAAAATTTTTTTTATAAAAATGCCATAAAACTACCCCCTATTTTGTAAACGCTATAACTTTTGCGCAAACCAATCAATAAACGCTGATTGCGATTTTTTTTTTTTACCAAAAATATGTAGAAGAATACGTATCGGCCTAAACTGAGGAAAAAAATATAAAAAAAAATTAAAAAATTGGGATATTTATTATAGCAAAGTGTAAGAAATATTGCTTTTTTTTCAAAATTGTCGCTCTATTTTTGTTTATAGCGCAAAAAATAAAAACCGCCGAGGTGATCAAATACCACCAAAAGAAAGCTCTATTTGTGCGAAAAAAAGGACGTCAATTTTGTTTGGGAGCCACGTCGCACGACCGCGCAATTGTCATTCAAAGCATGACAGTGCTGAAAGCTGAAATTTCGCCTGGGCAGGAAGGGGGTATATGTGCCCAGTAAGGAAGGGGTTAAATACCACCAAAATAAAGCTCCATTTGTGAGAAAAAAATTATAAAAATTTGGTTTGTGTACAGTGTAGCATGACTGAGTAATTGTCATTCAAAGTATGAGAGCGCTGAAAGCTAAAAATTGGTCTGGGAAGGAAGGAAGGGTGTATAAAAGCCCTGTATTGAAGTGGTTAAAGAGACAGTGTACCTGTTTTTTTGGCGAGAGGCAATATGCTTTTCTCAATACGTGTCACAGAAGATTAGCAAAGGTAGGAGGGGGCAACGTGGGACATTTTTAACCACTTAAGGACCGAGTTTACAAGTTAACTTTTTTTTTTGCTAGAAAATTACTTGGAACCCCCAAACATTTATAATATAACACCCTAAAGAATAAAATGGCGGTCGTTGCAATACTTTTTGTCACACCGTATTTGCGCAGCAGTCTTAAAAGCACACTTTTTTGGGAAAAAATTACACTTTTTTTAATTAAAAAATAAGACAAACAGTAAAGTTAGCCCAATTTTTTTTTATATTGTGAAAGATAATGTTACGCCGAGTAAATTGATACCCAACATGTCACGCTTCAAAATTGCGCCCGCTCGTGGAATGGTGACAAACTTTTACCCTTAATCTCCATAGGCGACGTTTAACCACTTGCTTTCTGGGCACTTAAACCCTCCCGCCCAGACCAATTTTCAGCTTTCAGCGCTCTCACTCTTTGAATGACAATTGCGCGGTCATACAACACTGTACCCAAATGACATTTTTGTCATTTTTTCCCCACAAATAGAGCTTTCTTTTGGTGGTATTTGATCACCTCCTGCGGTTTTTATTATTTGTAAAAAAATAAAAAGAATACAAAATCGTTTTATATTTTGTTATAAAATTTTCGAACGGGTAATTTTTCACCTTCATTGATGTATGCTGATTGGGCGGCACTGAGAATTGGCATTGATAGGTGGCAATGATGGGCACTGATCAGCGACATTGATAGGCAGCACTGCTAGGTGTCACTGACTGGCACCACTGGTGGGCATTGATAGGTAGCAGTGATAGGAGGTACTGACAAGTGGCACTGGTGGTCACTGTGGGCACTGGTGTTTACTAATGGGGCAGAATTGCCTCTTCCACTGGGGACCGATGTCCTGCACGCAGCAGCCGGTGATCGGCTTTTTTTTTCTCCTCACGCTGTCAGCGCGAGGAGAAAAAAAAAAAAAAAAACGAATACCGAGCTTTGTTTAGATCACGTGATCAGCTGACAGCTGATCACGTGGTAAGGGGCCGGGATCCGTGATCACCCGAGTCTCAGTGACTCGGTGATCACAGGGGGCGCGCGCAAAGGGGCAGACGTCCTGCCGGCAATTGGGGTCAGCGCTGTAGCCATTATTCGACTATAGCGCGGTCCCCAAGTGGTAACATTTTTTTTTTACAGGTTGCGTCTTTTGAGTTACAGTGGAGCGCTAGGGCTAGAATTATTGCTCTTGCTCTATCGTTCGCGGCGATACCTCACATGTGTGGTTTGAACACCGTTTATGCATTCGCTTCTGTGCGCGAGCTCGACGGGGCGCTTTAACCACTTCAATACAGGGCATTTTCACCCCCTTCCTTCCCAGACCAATTTTTTGATTTCAGCGCTGTCGCACTTTGAATGACAATTGCACGGTCCTGCAACACTGTACCCAAATGAAATTTTTATGTTTCCCCGCCCCCCCCCCACAAAAAGAGCTTTCTTTTGGTGCAATAAGCGTATATTGATTGGTTTGTGCAAAAGTTATAGCGTCTACAAAATAGGAGATAGAATTTTTTTTTTTTTTTTTAATACTAGTAATGGTGGCGATCTGCGATTTTTATTGTGACTGCGACTGACACTTGACACATTTTTGGCACCATTCGCATTTATACAGCGATCAGTGTTATAAAAATGCATTGATTACTGTATAATGTGGATGGCAGGGAAGGGGATAATTAACACTAGGGGGCGATCAAGGGGTTAAATGTGTATCCTAGGAAGTGATTCTAACTGTAGGGGGCAGGGACACACAATGGGAGGAGACCGATCTGTGTTCCTCTGTACTGGGAACACACACACACACACACACCCCCCGGTCTCCTCACCTCGGACAGGACGTGGATCTGTGTGTTCTCACACACACACACACACACACACACACACACCTGCTGTGTTCACAGGCAATCGCGGGTGCCCGGCGGACATCCCCCCTAGATGGCTGGGAAGCCCAGGACGTCCACTCAGGATGGGAGATCGCTCCTGCAGATGTCATTTGACTATAGCCCGGTATTGAAGTGGGTAAACTATTTTTATTTCTTATTTATTTTACTGTAAAATTTTTACACTTTAAAAAAAAAAAAAATTGGGGGTCACTTTTATTCCTATTACAAGGAATGTAAACATCCCTTGTAATAGAAGAAAGCATGACAGGTCCTCTTGAATATGAGATCTGGGATCAAAAAGACCTCAGCCCCGGGCCATTTGGCTGGCCAAAGACCAGGCCACTTTTTGCGATTCTGCACTGCGTCGCTTTAACTGACAATTGCGCGGTCGTGTGATGTGGCTCCCAAACAATTGATGTCCTTCCCCCCCCCCCCCCCACAAATAGAGCTTTCTTTTGGTGGTATTTGATCACCTCTGCGGTTTTTAGTTTTTGTGCTATAAACAAAAATAGAGTGACAATTTTGAAAACAAATTCAATATTTTTAACTTTTTGCTATAATAAATATCTCCAAAAAAAATATATAGAAAAACAATTTTTTTCCTCAGTTTAGGCCGATACGTATTATATTAAATATTTTGTTAAAAAAAAAAAAAAAACGCAATAAGCATTTGATTGGTTTGCGCAAAAGTTATAGCGTCTACAAAATTGGGGAATAGTTTTATGGCATTTTTATAATTTTTTTTTTTCTAGTAATGGCGGCGATGGGCGATTTTTATCGTGACTGCGACATTATGGCAAACACATCGGACGCTTTTGACAAATTTTTGGGACCATTGTCATTTTTACAGCGATCAGTGCTAGAAAGATGCACTGATTACTGTAAAAATGACACTGAAGGGGTTAACCTGCAGGGGGCGCTGAAGGGGTTAAGTGTGTCCTAGGGAGTGATTCTAACTGTTAAGGGGCGTGGCTTCGAGTGACACGTCACTGATCGCTGCTCCCGATGAGAGGGAACAGACGATCTGTGACATGTCACTAGGAAGAACGGGGAGATGTTGTGTTTACACTGACATCTCCCCGTTTTTCAGCTCTGTGACCCGATCGTGGGACACCAGCGGACAGAGTCTGTGGTAGGGCTGGGAAAAAAATCGATTTTAATCTTGAATCGAGTTTTGAGCTCAAATCGATTCAGATTTGAAGAAAATCGATTTTTTTTTTTTTTTCCTTCAAAGTTTCCGTAGCAGGACTGCAGGGGGCGTATCCAGAATGGCACTGGGCAGCGTTACCCCAATTACATCTACTCGCTGCAGCCGCCATCTGCCTATTTGATCAGCGTGTCATGCAGACAGACGGCGGCCATTGCAGTGTTCAAAAGCCGCGCCTCCCGAGTCCTCGTCTGTGATAAGCGGAACACTCAATTTCACAGCAGGCAGTATTCAGCCTATCACGGACATCCTCTCATCCTCGTCTGTGTTATGAGGATGACCATGATAGGCGGAACACTGAATGCTGGGAAATTGAGTGTTCCGCCTATCACAGACGAGGAGGAGGCGTGGCTTTTGAATACTGGAATGGCCACCGGTGTAGCAGTAAAATCCGTATACCATGAAAATCTGCATCAGGTACGGGCACAGTGATTGAAGCACGGGCACAGAGAGACAAGGGTACAGTGAGGCATGGACACAGTTCAATTCAACTAAGAGTAACCACAGGATTTTTTGTTGTTTTATTAGCTAAATCCAAATACAGTATTAATAATTTGGATGTTTAACAATCTTTGTTGCACACTGCAAAAAACAACAAAAGGTCACAAGCGCTAAATTGGTGGATAAAGAAAAAAATATAATGGATGATAATAATAATAATAATAAAAAAATCCCAAATATTTTGGGAAGTACAAAGTATCCAAAAAGGGGGGAAAAACAGGATCCAGCGCAGCAAGAAAAAATCCGTACCCAGAAGTACAAAATACACAACATGCACACAATATAATCCAGCGCTCATGGAACATACATTATTAACTATTGAAAACTCTTGAAGAATTGATAAAAAAGCTTAGTCCATTTATCACAATAAAGAGAGGGATCCAATCCCTAATGTGCAGAGGGCAAATGAATCTTAACTCTCCAGTTGCCAGTGGTGACAAACTTGTTAAACGTGCAGTGACATCCGTGGAGCAAGGAGGGGTTAAAAAAGTCAAAACAAAGCCTGTGGCATGATCTCAGTGTGAGCACAGTACCTTGAATGATGGACAACAGGCAGACCAGCGTGTGGAGGGCCCTCCAACCCAAAAGGATGCAGAGCCAGGATCGCAGCAAGGCTGGGACAGAAGGAATCACACACAGTTTCAAGAGTTTTCAATAGTTAATAATGTATGTTCTAGAGGTCGACCGATATGGGTTTTTCTCTGGCCGATGCCGATATTTAGAAATCTGAGCGGCCGATGCCCGATTTTTGTGGCCGATTAAAAAAAAAAACCTCATCCACTCCACTCCTTCCTGCTTACTCCCGTCACTCTAGCACACACTTGATGTCCTCAGTACAGGTGGCACTGGTTTGGAACTGGCAGGTGGCACTGTTGTGGAACTGGCAGGAGGCACTGATTAGCACTGGCAGGTGGCACTGTTTGGCACTAGCAGATGGCGCTGGTTTGGAACTGACAGATGGCACTATTGACACTGGCAGGTGGCACTGGTTTGGAACTGACAGATGGCATTGGTTTGGAGCTGACAGATGGCACTATTGGCACTAGCAGGTGGCACTGGTTTGGAACTGACAGATGGCACTAGTTTGGGACAGATGGCACTGATTGGCAGTGGCGGTGGCACTGGCTGGCGGCACTGACAGATGGCACTGATTTTGCGGACCCAGCAGCTAAATTACATCAGCCAATGATTGGGCTGCTTTAGAAAGGGGGCGGGGCCACATACACGTAGCGACCCGCCCAGATACCATTCCATTAGCTGGTGTAATATAGCTGCTGGGTCCCGCCCACCCCGACATCGAGCTGACAGCTCCTCTCTCTCTCTCCTCTCTGCTCACACACTCAGCGGCTCTGGCTGCATCAAGCGCCGCGCTGAGTGTGTGTGAGCAGAGAGGAGAGAGAGACAGAGTAGCTGTCAGCTCGATGTCGGGGTGGGCGGGACCTGGCCGGGGTGGGCGGGACCCAGCAGCTATATTACACCAGCTAATGGGATGGTATCTGGGCGGGTCGCTACGTGTATGTGGCCCCGCCCCCTTTCTAAAGCAGCCCAATCATTGGCTGGTGTAATTTAGCTGCCGGGTCCCGCCCACCCCGGCCGGGTCCCGCCCACCCCCGACATCAAGCTGACAGCTCCTCTGTCTCTCTCTCTCCTCTCTGCTCACACACACTCAGCGCGGCGCTTGATGCAGCCAGAGCCGCTGAGTGTGGAGAAGTTAGAATGAGCGGCGGTCAATATCCAAATTAGGCCGATATTTGACAATAATCGGCCGATGCCGATTTATCAAAAATGGCCAAATATCGGCCGATATATCGGTCGACCTCTAGTATGTTCCATGAGCGCTGGATTATATTGTGTGTTTGTTGCACACTGCACACTGACTTTACAGTTAGAGAAAGGGTTTGCCTTTGCAATTTTGTTTGTTGATGCACTTTAATTAATATAATTAAAAAAAAAAAAAAAAAAAAAATCGAATTGAAAATCGAGTTTTTTTATAAAAAAAATTGCAGACTTTTTTTGGGGGGAAAATCGTCCAGCCCTAGTCTGTGGGTCCGGCGGGCACGGAGCTCGCCAGCGTGCGCGACCACACGGGAGCAAATTAAAGGGGACGTATATATATACACGCCCATTTGCCCAGCCGTGCCATTCTGTTGACGTATAAGTTCATGCGGCAGTCGGAAGTGACGTTTTGGCGTCGCTTCCGCCCTGCAGTGGTATGGAAATGGGCTGGGGCCATCTTTCCCTCACTCATCTCCAGGCCACTGACACAGAAGGATCCGATCACCTCCGCCGCTGCCGACGGCTCTGGTAAGAGGTGGGAGGGAGCCCTCTCCCTCCGCCGATAAGTGATCTTGGGTGAATCCACCGCAGAGACCACTTATCTTGAAGCAGACTGCCCGCTCTTGAAGAGGATACCGGGGTTATGGCAGCTAGCTGCTGTCATAACAACGGTATTCCTCTTCAAAGTAGCATCGTATAACGACGGCGGGCGGTCCGGAAGTGGTTAAAAGAGTGTGCAAGGAAATTATGCAAATTAAGGCGTTTTCTCATTCTTTTAGGAGCAAAAACGCTGAATGCAAACGCTCCACAAAACATAAGACCCGCCAATGATCATTTTATCCTGACCAGGACGATGACACCTAACAGGTTGTCACATTCATTAAGCATGTAGTCAATACACTCCAAAGGAGTCGTTTCCACTTACCCTGTGAAAGGACAGGATCAAGGAAATTGGCACATGCATTTTTGCTAGCATGATAGAAAATGTCTCACCAAGCTCAGGGTGCATTTTGGGCCTGTATGCAGTCTGCAGTGGCAGAGAAATGAAATTGCACAAGTTCCCTTACAAGGATGTGGTTTGTGCAAAATTCTAAGATCTACTAAGAAAAGTATGCTTCAAATATCCACGTCACAAGCAACACCCATAATGATAGAGCGTAAAGTGCTCGTTGATGGTCTTTCCCCACAATGATAGAGCGTAAAGCGCTCGTTGATGGATGACAGAGACCTCATCAGAAGACCAATTTTCAGTAACAGGTTCTCTAAGCTTTATCCATATAAGATGGCTGATGTATGTTTATGCACTGCACTTCCAGGGGTGGATGCTGCCCTCTAGTGTCTGGTGCAGCAAGTGTCTTTGCCTTTTTATAACTCGGTTGCCTTCAGAGATCCTATGGATGAGAAAGTAGACTTGTTCACACCAGATGCAGTCCAGTGCATTTTTATTCTGCATCAAGAACGCATGGACAGTGGTTAACTTTGATTCCAATTACCTAGTACAGCACATTCTAGTACAGTCAAACTTAGATTGTTGCATTGTTTCTGTAGGGAACACATCTGGAAAGTGGCAAAACACATTGAGAATGCATCAAAAACACTCATGCAGAAACATCTGGAACACAGAAATTGTGGTGATCTGGCCATCAGGCTTGCACAGAATATATACAGCGACAGATTTTGCCTGCCAACCAGCAATAGAGTTAACTTCACTATATAAAAACTTTAGAAATGGCATTACTTTCAACACCGGAAACTGCAAGAATTGGCAGAGTTTCTGGAAAGAGTGAAACCTGGCAACTGGACTTTTGGTTGATGCTTTTGATAAACCTAGTACAAGCGCTGGTGCACTCAGTCACTGCTATGGGAGAGTTGTGGTTACGCCACTGGAGGGCAGGCGGAACTTCTACACAAGCCTTCGACGTTTCCTATAATGGAAGGTTATTGTTTGGCCAAACGCTGAACAGCGCAATAAAGCGAATGACAGGAGGAAAAGTCTGGACTGTGGCCATAGACTAGTAAGAGGAAGCCGCCATCCTTCACTCAAGCCCACTGAACTTGAGGTTGCAGAAGGCCAAATCCTATAGGACAGGCTGCAGATTTAATAGATCACAGTGGAGGTGTCTCAAAGTTACTTTTGACATGAAATCAAGCCCAGAGAAAGCTGCTAAGATGGCTGGAAAGTCTTTTTTTGAAGGTGCGTCCAACCAGTCTTTTCCAATTGGGGCCAGGGGTCGGAGTGAGGTTGATGATTGTAGCCTCCTTCTGGAGGGTTTGGACGACAATCATCAAAGAACAGTGGGCCCAGAAGACAGGTGGGAGTACAATGAAAAATTCCAAAGTTGATCACTAAATGCATTTAATGTATGGCCAACAGATCTCAGAAGAGAAAATGTTTGCAAGATTTTTATACTGCTACAAGGCCATCATGCCAGTGAAGCCGAAAACAGAATCATCTGGGGGGCCTTTCTCCCCAGTTTTTCTAGTACCTTCTGGCCTGTTTCAGTTTGAAGGAATCAAATGTGTTCATATACACTAAGAGGTTCAAGATGGAGTCCATGCAGACAGTCACAGGGACATTTCAGCAGGAGGACCAGTTGGTATCAAATCGACCAGCTGACTCACTCATATTTCCATGTACCGATCAATGCCGAGCACCAGAGGCATGCGTGATTTGCGGTGGCCAGATATCCCTTACAGTTCAGGTGTCTGTCTGCCTTTTACAGAATTGGCACAGCCCCAGGAATCTTTTTGAAAATCTTGTTGGCAGTGGTGGTACCTTGGGGCCAGGTGGCACATGAGGGCGTTTCAATTTGCCTTCTTTAGCCTATGAGCTGGGCTGTCTATGAATCAGAAAATCTTTGCCTATACAAATTCAACAAGAACTGGAATTTTGGACATCGTCACTGTGCTTCTTTAAGGGGCATGCCTCTCAGCTCAGGACATAGGATGATTCTGATGCCAGTCTTTGGGGCTGGGGAGTCCACAATCTGAAGAAACAAGTGTAAGGCTATTGGAGCATGGTGAAGCACAGACTCCAAGTATCTTGAATGGAAGGACGCATTGCAAGCCTTTTCTAGCATTGCAAGCCTTTCAGGATCTTCAAGGGGGCCTGAGTAAGGTTGACAAGACAGTAATAGCCTACATTACCTGACAAGGGAACACCAAAAGTATTTTCTTGTAAATAAACTTTCGTGGGGCAGAGAACCACTTACAGTCAGTTAAGGTTTGGCTTCTTGTACAGTGAAGCAAATACAGGCAGTCCCCGAGTTACGAACACACGAAGGACTGTAGGTTTGTTCGTAAGTGGAATTTGTGTGTAATTTGGAACACTGCTTGTAAGAGTAACTTCCGCCTGTGCAAGGATATGGGATGTTCCGGCTTCCGCCTGTGCATGGATGTGGGATGTTCAGGGCGCTTCTGGCCATGCAGTTCCTGTAGTACTGCAGTGTGGGATGTGGCAAGATAGCTGCTCTGAGGTATCCAGGACCAGCGTGGAGCACAAGCAGCCGGCATTGTACAACTTGTAAAAAGTGCCTTGCAAAAGTATTCATCCCCCTTGGCATTTTTCGTGTTTTGTTGCCTCAAAACCTGGAATTAACATAGATTGTTTGAGGATTTGCATCATTTAAATTTACAGAACATGCCCACAACTTTGCTTCACAATAAAAAAAAAAAAAAAAAAAAAATCTTTAAACAACAAAATGGGACAAAATAACAGAAAAAGTCAATGTGCATAACTATCCCCCCCCCCCCCCCTAAAGTCAATACTTTGTAGAGCCACCTTTTGCGGCTATCACAGCTCCAAGTCGCTTTGGATAAGTCTCTATGAGCTTGCCACATCTTACCACTGGGATTTTTGCCCATTCCTCCTTGCAAAACTGCTTCAGCTCCTTCAAGTTGGATGGTTTGCGCTTGTGAACAACAATTTTTAAGTCTGACCACAGATCTTCTATTGGATTGCGGTCTGGGCTTTGACTAGGCCATTCCAACACATTTACATGTTTCCCCTTAAACCACTCAAGTGTTGCTTTAGCAGTGTGTTTGCAGTCATTGTCCTGCTGGAAGGTGAACCTCCATCCTAGCCTCAAATCACACACAGAGTGGTACAGGTTTTGCTCAAGAATATCCCTGTATTTAGCACCATCCATCTCTCAACTCTGACCAGTTTCCCAGTCCCGACTGCTGAAAAACATCCCCACAGCATGATGCTGCCACCATGTTTCACTGTGGGGATGGTGTTCTTTGGGTGATGTGTTGGGTTTGTGCCAGACATAGCGTTTTCTTTGATGGCCAAAAAGTTCAATTTTAGTCTCATCAGACCAGAGCACCTTCCTCCATACATTTTGTGAGTCTTCCCCATGCCTTTTCGCAAACTCAAAACGTGCCATTTTGTTTTTTTTGCTGAAAGTAATGGCTTTCTTCTGGCCACTCTGCCATAAAGCGCAACTCTATGGAGCGTACGGCTTATGGTCATCCTATGTACAAATACTCCAGTCTCTGCTGTGGAACGCTGAAGCTCCTCCAGGGTTACCTTAGGTCTCTGTGCTGCCTCTCTGATTAATGCCCTCCTGGCCCGGTCTGTGAGTTTTGGTGTGCGGCCGTCTCTTGGCAGGTTTGCTGTTGTGCCATGTTCTTTCCATTTGGTTATGATAGATTTGATGGTGCTCCTAGGGGGATCAAAGATTTTTTTATGATCTAACCATGACTTGTACTTTTCAACAACATTGTCCCTTACTTGTTTGGAGAGTTCCTTGGTCTTCATGGCGTTGTTTGGTTAGTGGTGCCTTTCAAAAAGGTGTGTATATGTAATGACAGATCATGTGACACTTAGATTGCACACAGATGGACATCATTTCACTAATTATGTGACTTCTGAAGGTAATTGGTTGCACCAGAGCTTTTTATGGGCTTCATAACAAAGGGGGTGAATACATACGCACATGCCAATTATCATTTTTTTTTTATTTCTGAAAAATAGTTGTATGCATATAATTTTTCAAATTTTATTTCACCAACTTAGACTATTGTGTTTTGATCCATCACATATAATTCAGATTAAAAAAAACATTGAACTAAAGGCAGTAATGTAACAAAATAGGTAAAAAGCCAAAGGAGGGGGGTGAATAGTTTTGCAAGGCACTGTAAATCCAATTGAGATTCAAGACTTGAAAATTGCTGTTCACAGACATTCTTCATCCAATCTGACAGAGCTTAAATGTTTCTCTACATAAAGATGGCCTAGGCTATAAGAAGATTGCCCAGATCCTGAAACTGAGCTGCAGCACGGTGACCAAGACCAAACAGCGGTTTAACAGGACAGGTTCCACTCAGAACAAGCCTTCCCATGGTCGAACAAAGAAGTTAAGTGCATGTGCTCAGCATTATATCCAGAGGTTGTCTTTGGGAAATAGACATATGAGTGCTGCCAGCATTGCTGCAGAGGTTAAAGGGGGTGGGGGGTCAACCTGTCAGTGCTCAAACCATACACTGCATCAAATTGGTCTGCATGGCTGTCGTCCCAGAAGGAAGCCTCTTCTAAAGAGTATGCACAAGAAAGCCCGCAAACAGTTTTCTGAAGGCAAGCAGACTAAGGACATGGATTACTGGAACCATGTCCTGTGGTATGATGAGACCAAGATAAACTTATTTGGTTCAGAGGGTGTCAAGCGTGTGTTGCGGAAACCAGGTAAGGAGTACAAAGACAAGTGTGTCTTGCCTACAGTCAAGCATGGTGGTGGGAGAGTCATGGTCTTGGGCTGCATGAGTGCTGCCGGCACTGGGGAGCTACAGTTCATTGAGGGAACCATGAATGCCAACATGTACTGTGACATACTGAAGCAGAGCATGATCCTCTCCCTTATGAGACTGGGCTGCAGGGCAGTATTCCAATATGATAACGACCCCAAACACACCTCCAAGACGACCACTGCTTTGCTAAAGATGCTGATGGTAAAGGTGATGGACTGGTCAAGCATGTCTCCAGACCTAAACCCTATTGAGCATCTGTGGGGCATCCTCAAACAGAAAGTGGGGGAGCACAAGGTCTCCAACGTCCACCAGCTTTGTGATGTCATCATGGAGGAGTGGAAGAGGACTCCAGTGGCAACCTGTGAAGCTTTGGTGAACTCCATTCCCAAGAGGGTTAATACAGTGCTGGAAAATAAAAGGTGGCCACACAAAATATTGACACTTTGGGCCCAATTTGGACATTTTTCACTTAGGGGTGTACTCACTTTGGTTGCCAGCGCTTTAGACATTAATGGCTGTGTGAGTTATTTTGAGGGGGACAGCAAATTTACACTGTTATACAAGCTGTGCACTCTACTTTACATTGTAGCAAAGTGACTTTTGTTTCAGTGTTGTCAAATGAAAAGATATACTAAAACATATATGAGGAATACAAAATGTGTTTACATATAATTATGTAGCACTACCCCCGTAGGAGCTGGTTTAATTTTGGGTCTGTACTCTGCCCATCAACCCCTATAATTTGGCTCAGTTCCCCCTTGGCACAACTGGACAACAATGTGATTGTGGGCCCCTAAAAGGCTATAGAGGGCCACAATGATACCACACAACAATAAATGTAGTTAAGTATTGTTACCTTAGTGTGGTTTACCTGCCACACAGCTGCAAAAGACAGAGTCCCACACAAGATGCAGTTCAACCAAAAAGGTAATACGTTTACTTGGTAGAGAAAATAGAATAGAGATTACATAAGCAACATTTGACTCAAACAGGTCCCTGAGAGAATCAAATGACATACATATGCATAACAATTTTAGGGTTTTACTATACGAAAGGAACTCAATTAACCCAATTTAGGGTCAGACCTGGGGAAACACACGGTGGAGAAATCTCCCAATGCAATGATGACAGCAGTGGGGTACTTCACCAAGATCCACCCAGCTCACTGAAATAGCACAATAATAAAATGAATGAAAACAGTTAGCTTACACATGTGAGTTCAATAAACCATTTGGCTCCCCCTAGTGGGCAGCTCAACTGGTGCGTGTCCCGTTGTATCAACCTAAGCAATGATCTGAACTGATGAGTGTTCCTAACAGTTTCCAGTAATCTTTGGCTAGCTTTGTTGGTGCACTTTTTTGTAATCCAGTATTTGTAATCAACGTCACTTCCGGTGATTGGTTTGAGAGTCACGCGACTCTCAAACCAATCACCGGAAGTGACGTTGATGCGCTCCACGGACCAGAAAGCAAGGAAGGACACGAGGTTACTGGTAACCCAGACGGCGCGGCTGTTCACTTTCCTGCTCAGAAGCGCACTAAGTCACCTTACATTGTCTATTTATATCTTCACTTTGGTACACATATATGTAAAAGGGGGGGTACTTCGGGAACTCTGAATAAAAGTTTTAAAACAGTACTACCCTATGCAGAATTATTTTTGCTTTATATGTGACACGGACATCATTACAAGTTAAGGTGTGTTGGTGGAGATTGCAGTAACCGGGACGGATGTGGATCATTGGTTCATGCCTGTTTGAACCTTACCTCTGGTAAGTGCATCCCCTTAAAGTGGAAGTAAACCCTCCTATCATTTTCAGCCAAGGAAGCTGCCATCTTGGCCTCTGTTTAATCTTCAACTGCCATGATGCTGCACATGTGATCAATTATGACACCAGCCATTGGATGGTGTGACAGTTTGGTTGAGAGCACAGCCAATGTGACAGTTAGCATTTCCGGCATGCCGGAAATGTAACTATTTTTTGAAACTATTAAATCATTGGGTTTACTTCCGCTTTAAGGGGAATTCATTCTTCCCCCTACGCGGTGAACACCTTGCGGCACAAGGAGAAAACTGAGCACCAAATGAAAATTGCAGTCACATCCTACCCCACCTGCACTTCTGTCATTTCCTATATTTTGAATATTTATAGAAGACTGTCAAAATTTTATTCTGGGAGAAGCGCTGCTACAGTACTATTTGGGACTCTTACATCATTTTAGAGTTTTTATATTGCTGTTTTTTTTTATATATTCTATGCTTTTAAGCAGCTGCTGTTTGAAGAAATTCACTGTGTTCATTTTACCGATATCTTGTGGTATTTATCCTTATGCCGCGTACACACGATCATTATTCACGGCGGTTAAAAAACCGCCGTGAATAATGACAGGAAAAACGAGGGAACCGCTTGGTTCCCTACACACGGTCGTTTTTCCCGTCATTTTTTCTCTTGACGAGAAAAACGACCGTCTGTGGGCTCCGCGGCAGTGTCTCCCTATGGGAAAACTGCCGCGGAAAAAAATGCTGGAAAAAACGATGAGAAAATTTAGAACATGTTCTAATTTTTCTCGTCGTTTTTTATGCCGTTTTTCTCAACGAGAAAAACTACATAAAGCCCACAGACGATCGTTTTTGTCGGCGAAAAAAAAATGCAGTTTTTCTCGTTGAGAAAAGCGGTCGTGTGTACGCGGCATAAGCGCTGAGCGGTGTTTTAATAGGCAGGGCGGTTTTTTAAACACCATTTGTGTACATATATTTAGAATAACCATGGATATTGTTTAAAAAAAAAAAAAAAAGAGAGAGAAATGTTCAACGCCACAGAAAGTATTCTATAAAGTTATAGTTGATGAGATTTTATAAATCTTTGAACATGCAAAGTCCACTTTGTGCTATTCAGAACTGCGCAAATTTAACTGGACTTTTGTGCAGTCATGCAACGCCATAGTCAATTTGTTACATTTTTTCACACAAATAGAGCTTTCCTTTGTTGATATTTGATCACCACTGTGTTTTTTTTTATTATCTAAAAAAAACAAATGCGGCAACATTTCATTCTTGGACCCAGGTAGTACAATGTCTTGGGCCAGCCCTGCTTGGCAGCAAGTCTGAGGCACTTTTAATTCCAAAATAACACTACCATCTAGTTTTCTGTTTATTACCAGTGTTCATATTGATGAAATCTCCTCCAAAATATCGTCTCCTACCATGATTATTCACCTGCCAATATTTGTGAATTACATGTTCAAGCTGGACAGTACATTGGACAGTTGTGTAAACAGTATTGGAGCAAAATGGCTTAAAGTGTTTGTTAACCCAACAAAAAAAATATTGATTCTGTTCCCTTAAAGCAGGGTCGGCAACCCATCGATCACGGGCTACCTGTCGACCGTGGACAGGCGACGGGTAGACCGCAAACAGGTCTGCACTGCTGACCCCCACCTTCTACTTTAGGTACCGGACTGGTTCTCTCTCCGTCACCAGCCGCGCCTTCAGTTCTTCTCTCTCCCCACAACCCACCACCCCAGTGAACAGCAGGGAGCGAGAGCCAGAACCAGCCAGGACAGAGGGCTAGGTCCTAAGCAACCAATCACCAGCTTGTTAATATGAAAAAAGTCACTCGGCCAGCTCCCACCCCCAGTTCAGAATTGTGCTTTCTTCCGATCTCCGCAGTGTGCAGAGGCAGGATGCAATGGAACTATGCTATGGGAGGGAAGGGGTCCAGAGGTCACTGCTTAAAGGGGGAAGAATAGGATACTACTGGGGGGGGGGGGTGATGTGAAGGGGGCAGGCAGTGAACACTGTTATGGGCAGGGCCACCCCCATAGCAGTGTCCTCTACCACCCTTGACATCACCCCCCCCTGCATTCTGAGCGCAACACACTCCTGATCCCTGCATTCTGACCAAAAATTCAGATTTTTCTATTTATTTTTTACTGAACAATACACAGCGCTTCTTTACATGCCCGTGTGCATAGGCACATTACAATTAATGGGCTGTATCTTAGCTAAGTAAAAAAATAAGCTGTACTGAGCTTTTTCAACCTGCAGTGTGCAAGAGGCCTTGGTACCATTAGGGCAGCCCTCAAAAATTCCACTCGCCTGCTCGCATTTTGCGAGTGAATTTTGAGGGCTGGCAAGGAAGGGCTGCCTGGAAGAGGGGGGGGGGGCGAGCACTGCCGGCATGCGGGGTTGTATGGGAGTCCTTCTCCCAGCGCTCGCGGAGGGGAGGAGAGCAGGCGGCCGGATCATCACAGCGCAGGGAACATCACTCGCGGCTTTTATTTCAATTGCAGTGTGTTCCCCGCACTCGCTGTGACACACAGCCCCGCCCCCCGGTCTTTGATAGACAGATCACCCGTCCAATCACGAGTGGCGTGCATCAAAGTTCCCCGGCCAGGGGGCGGGGATGTATGTGACGCCGAGCGGCGGGAACACACAGCAATTGAAATGAAAGCTGTGTTCCTCTGCGCTCTCATCATCCACCGGTAATCCACTCCCTCTCCTCTGTTCCCCTGCATGAAGGACACAAATAGGCAGCATTAAGAACACAGATAATGCTGCCTGTGTTCTTAATGCTGTCGATGGGCACAGATAGGCTGCATTGGTGCACACGGGCAGGCTGCATTGGTGCACACAGGCAGGCTGCACTGATGGGCACAGATAAAGTTGTTGTTAATATTTATTTTAAGAAATTAATTCTGCATAAAACATTTAAGTGTCATTTCATGAGATAATTTATGAGGGCGTGTTTAGGGGCGGGGCGGGGCATGGTAGGGGTTGGGTGGGGCAAGTAGTGGCGAGTAACCCTTGAGGCTTGGCTAGTAGCTCAGGACTTGAAATTTTGAGCCCTGCATTAGGGAATCCATGTCTCCTCTCTTTCTACATGAAATTGTAGACAATAACAAAAATATTATTTTACAAACATAGTTTTAACTATGAACATGAATCAAAAACAATTATTTTTATTGCATATATTTTAACAAAATTTGTTAGTTTTTTTGTTTCTTGGCCCAATTGGGAGTATAAATGGTTAGACCCCTTTCACACTGAAGGCAGTTTTCAGGCATTTTAGTGCTAGAAACAGCGGTGATGATTCGCTTGCAGGATGTTACAAAAAGTCCTGTAAGCATCATCTTTGGGGCAGATTGGGATACTGTATACAGCGCCCCAAACCGCCCATTGGAATGCATGGGCAGTGCTTCCGAAGCACCTGAAAAGCGCTTCCGAAGCGCTGCAACACAGGCAGTTTCAACCCTTTTTTCGGCCGCTACTGGGGGTTGGAAAAAAAAGGGCCCCGCTAGTGGTTGAAAAAAGCGCCGCTTACATAGCGCTAAAGAGCCGCTAAAACGAGCAGCGCTTTAGCACTAACACAGCTACAATGTGAAAGAAGCCTTATACATTTTTTTTTCTTGCACTCACAATAGTTTACATTACACAGAGGGTAGCACTCTAGGCTAAATTGCACTGACAGATCCTTTTAACCTAACCACTTGCTTACTGGGCACTTAAACCCCCCTCCTGCCCAGACCAGCTTTCAGGGCTCTCACTCTTTGAATGACAATTGCGCAGTCATACAACGCTGTACTCAAATGAAGTTTTTATTAAAAAAAAATCCCACAAATAGAGCTTTCTTTTGGTGGTATTTGATCACCTCTGCGGTTTTTATTTTTTGTTAAAAAATGTTTTAAAAGACCAAAAAAAAAAAAAAATACAAAACTTGTTTATATTTTGTTATAACATTTTGCAAACAGGTAATTTTTGTCCTTCATTGATGTACGCTGATGAGGCGGCACTGATGGGCAGTGATAGGTGGCACTGGTGGGCAGTGATAGGTGGCACTGGTGGGTGGCACTTTTTTGCACTGGCAGGTGGCGCTGCTGTCAATCACATCCAATGATGCGGCGCGCCAGGGGGGCAGGACCGAGTGATACAGTCCCACGAAGGGGGTTAGTTCTTGCGGGGAGGAGCCAAGACAGCCGCCGAGGGACCCCAGAAGACCAGGATCAGGACCACTGTGTGCAAAACGAGCTGCACAGTGGAAGTATAACATGTTTGTTATCTTTATTTTATTTTTATTTTTTTTAAACGGGAACCTTTAGTGTCCCTTTAAATACTCCCCATACGCATGAGTTTCTTTTCCCCATAACTAAATTCCGGGGGGCAAAGTGAAACACGACGGGTGTGTGGCATGGTCAAAGTCCAGGCTGAGGTTGCCACTCCATTCATTGCAGCAGGACATCATAGATGTGCGACTTCCAGGGGTCACTCTCTTTCTTGAACCTTTGCAGGAGCCAGGACGGGCTCCATCCCCTGTCAGCACTATCAGCAGCTGCACTGTCCACATACCCCCTATTGAGCCTGAGCGGCCCACACACTTTTCCCAGGTTCCATAGTAAAGTTGGTCGGAGACTGAGCCATTAATTGCTAAATGGCCTGCTTGTCTCCCTCTATGACAGTTGGGGGGTTAAATTTGTGTCTTCCCACAATAGTACTAATGCAGACTAATATACTGTAACCCCTCTTAGGCCTCCTGCACACTGCAGCTTGAGCCCCAGTTCACACATATCGATGTGGGAACCAGCAGGATTCCAGTGCTGGTTCCCGCATCGCATCTTCTTCGCAGGCAGTTCACACTGCCCTCTGCGAACCGCTGGGGGTGTCAATAGAAAAGTTAATGACACCCCCAGATTGGTTCGCACATTACAGTTCGAACTGTGAATTAGGACAGGAATCGAATTGCATGGGTATGAACACCCATGCTTTCCGATTCCAGTGCAGGGGGAGAAAGGCTCCTACACTTTTTTTTGTGCAAATCCAATGCGAGTTCAGCCATACAGCTGTGTGGCTGAATTCGCATTGCACAGACATTGCATGTGATCGCATGCAATGCAATGTCTGCGTTTGCATGTGTGTGAAACCAGGCTGGAAAAGCTCAATACAGCTTATTTTTTTTTTTACTGAGCTAAAATACAGCCCATTAATTGTAACGTGCCTATGCACACAAGTGCGTAAATAAGCGCTGTACATTGTTCACTAAAAAAAGTAGTCTGAAAAAGTAGATGCTCAAACAGGAGTATCATGTGCAAGAGGCCTTATAATATTGTAGACTGAGAAATTCTGCCCCCCCCCCCCCCCAACAGACCACAATGCCACACACAGTGACATCCTCTAGGCCAAACTACTGTCCCCTGCCCCACCACTGACAGACCTACATCCCCCAACCCTGGCCCCCCAATCCCAACTGACAGAACCCCTCACTAACAGACCCCCCCCCCCAACTATTTAAATCGCCACTTCCCACTGACAGACCCCCCCATCCCCCAACTACCACCACCCCACCAACTAACGCCCACTCCCCCACTACCAGACTCCCACAGCCTCCTACTACTGCCCCCCCACCAACAGAATCCCAGCCCCCCTGATAGATTACCACCCCTCAACTAACAATCCCTGCCCCCCACTGATAGATCCCCACTCCTCCAACTACTCATCAAAGCCCCCCCCCTGTTCATGCTACAGCCACTGTAAAGTCCCCGGGGATAAGCACTGACCATTCGGAATTCAAGTGGTTAAAGAGGAAGTAAACTTTCCTCTATAAATTTTACCTATAGGTAGAGCTGCACGATTCTGGATAAAATGAGAATCACGATTTCTTTACTTAGAATAAAATTCACGATTCTCGCGGCGTAGCATCATCTTTTACATTATACAAAAATTGGTTTTACTTTATTGTTTAGTTTTTTTTTGTTCTTATTCATTGAAGTGCATTTTTTCCCCCAAAAATTTGTGTTTGAAAGACCACTGCGCAAATACAGTGTGACATAAAATATTGCAACAACTGACATTTTATTCTCTAGGGCAGTGATGGTGAACCTTGGCACCCAAGATGTTTTGGAACTACATTTCCCATGATGCTCATGTACTCTGCAGTGTAGATGAGCATCATGGGAAATGCAGTTCCAAAACATCTGGGGTGCCAAGGTTCGCCATCACTGCTCTAGGATCTCTGCTAAAAAATTTTTTATTATTATTATTATTATTAATAATAATAATATTATATACACACACACACACACACACACACACACACACACACACACACACAGGCAAAAAATAGGATTTTTGTACTCACCGTAAAATCAGTTTCTCTGACGTCCATGGACTGACACAGCTGGATACTGTAAACGTGTGGGTAGGGCTGGGCGATTTTCCCCCCAAAAAAAATCTGCGATTTTTTTATAAAAAACTCGATTTACGATTCGATTTTTTTTAAATTATATTAATTGAAGTGCATCAACAAACAAAATTGCAAAGGCAAACCCTTTCTCTAAATGCAAAGTCAGTGTGCAACAAAGATTGTTAAACATCCAAATTATTAATACTGTATTTGGATTTAGCTAATAAAACAACAAAAAATCTTGAGGTTACTCTTAGTTGAATTGAACTGTGCCTGTGTCTCACTGTGCCCGTGCTTCACTGTGCCCATGCTTCAATCACTGTGCCCGTACCTGATGCAGATTTTCATGGGATACGGATTTTACTGCTACACCGGCGGCCATTCCAGTATTCAAAAGCCGCGCCTCCTCCTCGTCTGTGATAGGTGGAACACTCAATTTCCCAGCATTCAGTGTTCCGCCTACCATGGACATCCGCTCATCCTCATAACACAGACGAGGATGAGAGGATGTCCATGATAGGCTGAACACTGCCTGCTGTGAAATTGAGTGTTCCGCCTATCACAGATGAGGACTCGGGAGGCGCGGCTTTTGAACACTGCAATGGCCGCCGTCTGTCTGCATGACACGCTGATCAGATAGGCAGACGGCGGCTTGCGGTTAGTTAGTGTTACATTACATCTACTCGCCGCAGCGAGTAGATGTAATTGGGGTAACGCCACCCAGTGCCATTTTGGATACGCCCCCTGCAGCCCTGCTACGGAAACTTTGAAGGAAAAAATAAAAATATATATATTTTTTTTTTTTTTTTAAATCTAAAAAAAAAAAAAATCGATTTTCTTCAAATCTGAATCGATTTGAGCTCAAAACTCGATTCAAGATTAAAATCGATTTTTTTCCCAGCCCTACGTGTGGGTATATGTCCCTGCTTGCAGGAGGAGATCTAGGCAGAATGTTAGAAACATACATTCTAGAACAAACCAGAGCTGAACAGCCCCGCCCAGGGGGGCGGTCCCTCCGGACATTACCCTCCCACCTGCAGCTAGCAGCCTCAGTTCGTAACAAAACAGTACAAACCTTAAAAAGGAAGGGTGGGTACTGTGTCAGTCCATAGACGTCAGAGAAACTGATTTTACGGTGAGTACAAAAATCCTAATTTTCTCTTATCGTCCATGGACTGACACAGCTGGATACTGTAAACCTGTGGGATGTCCCAAAGCAGTATCAGAAGGGTGGGAGCAGTAGTAAAGGAACAACCAAAACTTCACTCCAAACAAGCAGAGCTCCTCAACGGAGGAGTTGCAACATTAAACAGCGGCCTGCAATGCTTTGCGGCTGAAGGAAGCATCCGAAGATGCAGCTACATCAACCTTATACCAATTTGAAAAGGTATGAACGGACGACCAGGTCACCGCCTTGCACACTTGTGCAACCGACGCTTGATGTCGGAAAGCCCAGGAAGCACCAATTGCCTTGGTGGAATGCGCCGCAACCGGAAAGGGAGGCGCCCGTCCCTTAAGGGCATAGGCCTGTATGACGGTCTGCCTGATCCACCTAAAGACGGTGGCAGACGACACCGCTCGGCCCTGTTTTGGACCAGAGACAGACACAAACAGTGAGTCAGACTTCCGAATGGAAACAGTAGCAGACAGGTACAGGACTGCAGACATGCTACAGGAGATGGTCAGTGACTGCGGACATGCTACAGGAGATGGTCAGTGACTGCGGACATGCTACAGGAGATGGTCAGTGACTGCGGACATGCTACAGGAGATGGTCAGTGACTGCGGACATGCTACAGAAGATCAGTAGGTAAGTATAATATCCGTTTTACTTTAAAGAAAAAATAATACTGGCACTTTAATTAACTTTTTTCACACTTCTTTACCCTATTCCAATCCCTAACTCCAAACTAACCTTTTCTGCAGTAGTGAGAAGAACTTTCCTGTTGTGCCGAGAATGGTTCCCCCCGCCGGATTCTGTTCCCCAGGCTCTCGGGTCCTATTGGAACTCCGCCCCCCCACTCCCAGCCCTGTACATTGCCGCTCCCTCCTCCTACGAATGCTAATGCTCCTAATACTGCCCCGCCTCTCCAGCCCTCTGCTCATTAGCATTCGTTAAACAGTAGCTGAGGGTTGGAGAGGCGGGGCGGTATTAGGAGCATTAGCATCCGTAGGAGGAGGGAGCGGCAATGTACAGTGCTGGGGGGGCGGAGTTCCGATAGTAGCCGAGAGCCAGGGGAACAGAATCCGGCGGGGGAACAGTGAGTGTATATGACGCGCTCATGTGACTGCCCTCTCTCCTCTCACGTCTCTCCTGGCGTACGTGAGACGTGAAAGCAGAGAGGCGGGCCGGGCAGTCACATGAGCGCGTCATAGGAAAAAAATAACAAATGAGGAAACGGCTCTCCCGGGAATGAAGGGGCGGGGCTAGACATCGGGGATAATCGATTAATAGGTTTCCCTGCATCGGTGCCGCATCGGGGACGCCCGAATCGCGATGCACCGATGCAACGATTAAATTCCGCACCCCTACTAAGAAGGCCACCTTCTGGGACAAGGTCAAGAGAGGAATCTCTCTGATATTCTCAAAGGAATGTTCTTGGAGAACCGAGATGCATCTAATTCAGATCCCAAGTAGGGAGAGGAGGCTTGACAGGGGGGGGGGGGGGGGGGGGGGGAAATCACATGGCGAACCCCCTGCACAAAAAGGTGCTAATCAAGGAATGACCCGGTAGTGGTCGTTGAAAAAGACAGCCCGGGCCGAAATCCGACCCTCAAATGGTATGCAAGGCCAGCTTTTGGGTCACACCACGCTGTAAGAACAGCAAAATCCTGGGAACGGAATACGTCCGAGGACGCCAATCAAGTTCCTTGCACATAGCGATGTAAGCCTTCCAAGTACGGTGATATCTTTCTGGAGGAAGATTCCCGTGCCAACAACATAGAAGATATGACCGAATCCGAGAGACCTCGGTCCTTCAGCACCTGGCTTTAAACAGCCATGCCATTAAAGCAAAGGACTGTAAAGCAGGATGAAGTATGGGATCATGAGACAGAAGGTCCTCCCCAATAGGCAGTCGCCAAGGAACATCTGCGACTAGCCGAAGTAGATCGGCGTACCAATGTCGCCGTTCTGGAGCAATGAGGATCACCGGAATGGCCTCAGCCCCTACTCTGCGAAGCAACAACAGTAGCAGAGGGTGAGCATATATCAGGCAATACTGCCCCCACGGGCTACCAACGCGTCTGCCCAGGGGTCCCTGGACCTGGCCACGATCTTGACACCTTGCGAGTAAGTTGAGAAGCCATAAGGTCCACATCCGGTGCCCCACCTCCGGTAAAGGAGGTGGAAACACCTCCGGATGCAAGGACCCTTCCCCTGCAATGCACACGGCCGACAGGACCGTCTTGCAGCGAGATGAATGAAAATCCCGAAGAGACTCTGCAATGTATCGGAGAAGAGAGACTCCCGGTGTACAGGGTGCCTCAACTGTTGGCCAATAAAGGCAACTTGACAGAGCTTCCCTAGAAACTCGGTCAGAGGACCAGTACCTCAGCCTCCACAGGTGGCGCAAACCCACCCCGGGCACAGAGACCCTAAAGGCTAAAGCAGTTGCAGTGCACCTGCTAGTCGACTGATAGATGAAGCAGAGGCTTTTGCCCAGTCAATGAGCTACAGAAACGCCAGAGACGCAGCCACTAGCGGACGTAACGCTAACCTCAGCCTGGCGAACACAGTCCAAGCCAGCGCTTCTGATCACCACTGAAAGCAAGTGGAAAGTGGTACCCCTGAAACCAGGGATCCTTATGACAATGCTCCACCCAGCACTTATCCATGGGTAGCTGCTGATTGAACAAACACATAGTTTATACTGTGTATTGCGTCAAACGCGCAAATAAAGTGTGGGAGGAAACCCACCCAGCCACAAAGAGCATAATACCACCACATACGGCGTATGTAGTTTAGTATGTGTGGATAAACCTATTAAACACGTTTATACTGTGCCAGCGACGAAGGCGCACACATCATCGGGGCTTGGACGTAAACCAGTCACGCAGATTGCGTACACAACCGTGTAGGTATGTTAGCCTGCAAATAAACAAATTGCACATGTTTATACTGTGCATAGCGCTGAAAATGCGCACACCATTGGAGCGCGGGGGAGAAACCGGAGCACCCAGATGAAACCCATGCAGACTGCATACGCATACCGTGTAGGTATTATAGTATGTGTGCTAAACATTTTTGCACAAGCCTATGTGTGCATAGCACCGAAGGCGCGCACACCGTTGGCGCGTGGGAGGAACCGAACTACCCCACGCATACCCAGAGAATGCAATACCTACAACTACTGTGAATGTATTTAGTGTTGTGTATAAACATAATGTGTATGTTTACACCATGTATTGCACCAAAGGCACACATGTCATGTAGCGTGGGCGGAAACCCACGCAGACTGCACAGGCATACCGGGTAGGTAAGTTAGTATGTGGATAACAAATCGCACAAATTTAGGCTGTGCATAGCGCCGAAGTGCCCATACCAATGGAGTGTGGGAGGGAACCGGAGTACACGGAGGAAACCCACACAGACTGCATACACATACCGTGTAGGTATTATAGCATGCGTGATAAACATTGAACATGTTTAACTGTGCAGAGGGCCAAAGGCGCACATACTGTCAGCGCGTGGGAAGAAACCGGAACACCCGGAAGAAACCCACGCAGACAGCACACAGATACCATGTAGGAATGATAGCATGTGAATAAACATATTGCACATGTTTATGCTATGCATTTCCATTGGAGTGTGGGGGGAAACCGGAGTACCCGGAGGAACCCCACGCAAACAGTATACCCATACTGTAAACATGTATAGTATGTGCAATAAACATATTGAACATGTCTATACTGTGCAGAGAGCCGAAGCGCACATACCATGAGAGCGCAGGAGGACACCAGAGCCCCCAGCGGAAACCCGCGCCGACCCAGAGAGTATAATAATACATATACTGTGAATGTATCTGGAGTCGTGCATAAACATATTTTGTACGTTTATATCATGTATGGCACTGAAACACAGCATTGGAACGTGGGGGGACACCCACGCAGACACAGAGACCAATAACACATACATACACTGTGAATGTATGCAGTGTAGAAGTATAGGATGAGTTTAAATTATGGCGCAGAGGCGCATAATCTTCTCTGTATCATTCCAACCTGCTTGACTGTGCTGCCGAAGCAGCATGCAGGTAACCTCTGATCCTCAGACCGTGTGTCTGTCAGAGCTCAGAGCATTCCCCAGGAAATGGCGGGAAACCACAAGTGCAGAGACCCTGTTGTTGCCTCAGGACATCACACAGAAGGCTCACAGGGACTAGAGACAAAAATTAATAAAGTAGCACCCCCCGCCCCACACCATGCTGCACCGACCAGGGGGAGGGAAACACTGTGTACCACTGTATCATCCATGCTGCTCTTGACGCAGCGTGTGAGGAAAACAGTGAGGAAGCTGTGTAAAAGAAAAGCTTGAAGGTACCAAGGGAAACAGCGTCCACCTGAGGTACCTCAGCCACAGCACCCAGCTTGAGAGTGTTCCTCACATCATCAATGAGTTCACTTACAAGCGCCCTGTCATTTACTGACACAGAACTGGAGTCTTCCTCACAAGGGAATGTCCTGTTCATAAAAACATTAAATATTCAGAGCTAGGGTCCTGAGCACAGTAGCTAGGCCCATATCTGAATCAAAGCACTCCTTCACTAAAGATTTTTGTGGGGAGAGGGGGCTTATAGCTCCTTTCGCTCGCACTCCGCTTCCATTCTGACAAGGAATGATTCCAGGACTGCCGACAACTGGCCCATAAGGACCGCAGGTGCAGGAAACATATGAACATGTTTAACTGTGCAGCACTGCCAGTTGCCCCAGGCAAGTGTGGAGAGCAGGTGTATCAGACTCCATAATGCCACCCTCTGAGACCTTATACACTATACAGTGAATATACAGTCCACCCACTGGCTACGCTGAGGCTGAGGAGGGGATACCCGGAGGACTCACCAACCCTTAAGGACCGCTCAGTCCTGCTGAAGAAACCGCACTGTGAGCCTGAGGAGAGTGAGGAATCTGTGAGGAGATTCGCGCCGCTAGAGGCCAAAACCGAAAGTAAATACGCGGCGGCTACAAGAAAATGGCCGCCGGCCGCAGCTATAAAACTGCGTCATTGAACCACGCCAAGATGGCCACCAAACGCGAAATTCAAAGCTCTAATGCGCGCTAATGGCGCACGCAACAACCACCTCAAACAGCACTAATGTGCGCGCTAATGGCGCACGCAAAATCACCTCACACACCAGAAAAACTGCCCCTCTCTCCAGAACCCACTACAGACATGAGCGCCCAGCCAGGCCAGAGTGACCCCCAAGCACCCCCACAGCACAGCACCAGTACAGGGTGCAGAGAGCAGCATAACAGGGGGGAGACAGGGAGAAACCCCCCATATAAAGAAACACAGCCAGCATGTACTCACCTGCAGTAGGAGAGACTACTTACCCGTCCCTTTCAGGGACCCACTGGCTTGTTTCAGACAGACCTATCACAGAGCAGTACTGCGTAGCTGTCGGCCCGGTCCACCGCGAGAGATACAGTCAGTCAGGTACTGTTCAATCTTGAGAGGACCACGGGAGCATGAAAGCAACCCGGCCACCCCTGGAGTCATGGGGCATGTCGTGAACTGAGTCTCACGCACACAAGGCGAGGATCAGCACGCTCGATGGTCGGACAGGGAAGACTACGAGGATACCAGTGTACCCAACCTGTTGCCCAGCTGACAGTTGATTGAAGGTCTCAAAAATAAAATAAAATTCCCAAAGGAATAAAATTTAAAAGTAAAATCTTCCACGTCTTCTCCTGCTAGGCAGAAAAAAAAAACTGAGGCTGCTATCTGCAGGTGGGAGGGTAATGTCCGGAGGTACCGCCCCCCTGGGCGGGGCTGTTCAGCTCAGGTTTGTTCTAGAATGTATGTTTCTAACATCTAACATTCTGCCTAGATCTTCTCCTGCGAGCAGGGACATATACCCACACGTTTACAGTATCCAGCTGTGTCAGTCCATGGACGATAAGAGAAAAGTATTTAGTCACCAATTGTGCAAGTTCTCCCACTTAAAAAGATGAGAGGCCTGCAATTGTCATCATAGGTATACCTCAACTATGAGAGACAAAATGTGGAAACAAATCCAGACAATCACATTGTCGGATTTGGAAATAATTTTTTTTGCAAATTATGGTGGAAAATAAGTATTTGGTCAATATCAAAAGTTCATCTCAATACTTTGTTATATATCCTTCGTTGGCAATGACAAACGTTTTCTGTAAGTCTTCACAAGGTTGTCACACACTGTTGTTGGTATGTTGGCCCATTCCTCCATGCAGATCTCCTCTAGAGCAGTGATGTTTTGGGGCTGTCGCTGGGCAACACAGACTTTCAACTCCCTCCAAAGGTTTTCTATGGGGTTGAGATCTGGAGACCGGCTAGGCCACTCCAGGACCTTGAAATGCTTCTTACAAAGCCACTCCTTCGTTGCCCGGGCGGTGTGTTTGGGATCATTGTCATGCTGAATTCGGAAGTCAAATTTAGTTTCATGATCTGCGGATGGTGCTTTCAACAGCCGATTCCGATTTTTTTTTTTTGGCCCACAAAAGCTGGATGTGCAGACAATAAAAATTTTGTCAGACGTCCGATTTTCATTTCATTAGTATGGTTTTCATCCGAAAAAAAAAAAAAATAGTAAGAGCAAGACTACGTATGCTCAGAAACAAAAGAACACACACAAAACAATTCAACACATTACGTCACTTCTGAAGTTGAATTCTGTCATACAAGAATTTTCATATTGTGAGTAACCTCTTCACTTTCGACATGAGACTAGCATGCAAAAAATCCGGACGAACGGTCGTCCAAAAATCTGAACGTGTGTACGAGGCTTAAAAGAACCAAGAGATACATTGTATGTCTTCTCTTCTCCATCTCTCAGCGCAGAGGAATGTTAATCAACATTTTTTTTTGGACAGCTCGGCTCGCACTGTTTACATAGAATAGCAGAAACAGCTGATTAGCATCGTGAGGAGGGTTGAATCGAGATTTTGATCTTTTAGCGATTATTCGTGCAGCTCTACCTATAGGTGAGCCTAGAATAAGGCTTACCTATAGGTAGTGTAAAACTCTCCTAAACGGGCACCATTTAGGAGATATTTACATAACATGCAGCCGTGCCATTCCTTCCAAGCCCAGTGCCGTAATCGGCGTCTCCCGTTGCATACTAGCACATTATGCCTTTATCTTGCAGGGTGTGGATAAAATAAAAAATAAAAGTCCAGCAGTTTACAACCGCTTTAAAGAGGAACTCCAGGCTCCTTCTGAAAAAAAATTAAAAAAGTCAGCAGCTACAAATACTGCTGACTTTTAATATTAGGGCACATCCCGCGGTGTCTTCAACCAAACTGATTTTTCAATCAGCTATCAGGGATTGGCACCGCCATCTCGGTTAAGGGAAAATTGGCCGTGAAGCCTTGGAGCTTCACAGCTTGTTCCCGACTGCGCATGTGCGATGTGAATGGCCCTGTAGCGGGGGAAGGAAGAGGGGGGCCGAACTTCTGGATCAGTTTGCCATGGCGAAGTCAGCCGGAAGTGGGAGCGGGTTAGGGTTGCCACCTGTCCAGGATTCACCCGGACAGTACGGGTTTAGAGTAATTTTGAATCAAGTGTCTGGGTCTCCTTCCGCCTGGAACCCGGACACATGATCCAGACCGCACTGTGGCTCAGGGTTCCATCTGTTCAGCTGGAGGCCGGGGCAGGAACATTACTGTTTATCAGGCACAGGTTCTTATCCTAATACAGCAATTTCAACAATTTAATCAGGAGTCCCGACGTCCGCTTCATAGTATCCGCCGGGGAATGTAATTGCCGGGAACCACAGCTCAAAGATTACTACCTGGACTATTTGATGATTTTTGCCTCATGCTCCCATGGCTTTTTTCTGGCAGAACTGACGACTTTCTCAGGCAATGCACAGGATCCTACAGGAGGAGAAGAGGTGCCCGGCAGACACTGAGGGCACTCGATCCCTGGACAACTTTACAGAGAGGAAGAGACCACTAAAGAAGAAAGTCTGGCTGGCAGTCCGCTCTGGCCAGCAGTGCCCTGTCATTGGAGAATTGGAGGACAGTGCGTTGGATCAGGGATGGGAGCTCCATGATCGGCCTGATCAGCATGCATGTAATTTATCACACAGACAGCTGAGCGGGAACAGACCCTGCAGGAGACCAGCCAAAGAATCAGCTACATCCATAGTACTTGGCTGGGTAAGAAAAACACTGATCTAAGGAGGAAGGGGGGAATTATTAGGATTCTTTGCTATCACTTCTGTGTTGTTGTGATGATCGGGAGTCAGGGCCAGTGCCAACATAACACACAGTGTCCTGCATGAGCGAGAATAGTGTGTCTCCTCCACATGTCCTCCTGTGTGTGTGTGTGAGAGAGATATAGATTATATATATATATATATATATATACACACACACCTCAAATTTTCCACTCACTGACTCGCATTTTGCGAGTGGAAAATGAGGGCTTGCAAGCTGGGCTGCTCGGGAGTGGGGGGGCAAGCACCGCCGGCGGGCAGGGTTAATCGGGAGCTGTTCTCCCAGCGATCGCCCCGATGGCAGAGAGTATGGAGGAAGAGGAGACCCGTGGGATCACAGAGCGGTATAGCACACTATAACAGCTTACATTGAAATTGCCTCCGTTCTGCTCGCCGTCACACACAGCCCCTCCTCCCCCTGACCCCGTGCCTGTGATAGACAGAACTCATCCCTGCATTGGACCCGCGTTCTGTCTATCACAGGCGCAGGGTCAGGAGGAGGCGGGGCTGTGTGTGACGCCGAGCAGAGCGTAGGCAATTTCAATGTAAGCTGTTACTGTGTGTTATACCGCTCTGCGATCCCGCGGCTCTCCTCTTCCTCCTGTCATGATCCGGCCGCCAATGGGGGTATGGCGAGGCTGCGCTGAGGGAAACTGATAAAGTTGTTAATATTTATTTTTGTAACTTAATTCTGCATAAAACATTTAAGTGTCATTTCACGAAATAATATATGAGGGCGTGTATAGGGGCGGGGCAACTGGTGGCGAGTAACCCTTGAGCACTGGCTAGTGGCTCAGGACTTGAAATTTTGAGGTGTGCGTGTGTGAGAGAGATAGATTATATATATATATATATATATATATATATATATATAGATAGATAGATAGATAGATAGATAGATAGATAGCCTCGTACACACGTTCAGATTTTTGGACGACCGTTCGTCCGGATTTTTTGC
>CM055116.1:151989849-152187349 GCA_029206835.1 Rana muscosa
TCCCTGCGTCCAGTGTGCAGTTCTGCATGCGCATTTGTTTTGCGTGTTGCGTTTTGCCTCACCTTTTGTATTGTTTTTTTAAAGGATAAGTTCACCTTTGAGAACATGTTACATGTTCCATCCATTTTTTAGGGTGGAACATGTAACAGGTTCCTGCTCCTGCATCCTCCTCCCAATTCCCCTTCTAACTGTGACAGCGGGCTGGGGATCTTTTCCCCACACCAGCTGTCACAATTTGGAAAAAACGCAGCCATGTGGGGCAGAATTAATAAATGACAAGTACTAACAGGCTTCTTGCCTGACCGCTTATAGTTCTAAATGAACTACCAGGTGTTGTAATATGTTGGCCGATTTATGTGGGACAATATATTATTATATATATATATATATATTGTGAGGGGGTTTGCTCGGCAGCGGGTGTGTGTGACCCCCGGGATGGGCTCCCCACACAAAACAGGCCCAGCAAACGGAGGTTGTGGTTTTCAAAATCAAAAAGGTGCGGTTTATTTTCTATTTACAGTGACAAAACACAGCAAAGCAAAAGAAACATAACCAAAATAAATCCTGGTCAAGTTGACCTCTGACTAAACATACAGGTTTCCTAACTAACAACTGGGATCAGCCTAGTGCTGTCCTAGTCCCTAAGTCCCTGGTTTAGTAAAAGTCCAAACAAATAGCCACACAGGCTTTGCCTCACCGCACAGGGGTTCACTCTCCCTAGACAGTCCACACAGGTCTGGTTCCAGGCATGAGCTAACATCTAATGAAGCTGGGAGTTCTTATAGAGGCCTAAATGAGCTGACAAGGTTCAGCTGGTCTCCTCATCTCTGTCTGCACGACGCCCCACACTCTCCCTAGAGGTATGAGTCATCCATGAGCCCACTAGCCTTAGCTGGGCCTATACAACTCTCCACCTAGTTGTATAAGTCAGCGTAAAGCCTGAATCTGGGCGAAATATATCTACCCCCCTGGATGCAACCAGGTGACTTTACCTTCCTGCTGTCACATACCCCCCCCTCTTGTTTTAACCTCGGGGTTGGAACACCAGCAATCAGGCATTCATGTACTCGAGACAAAGCATCCACATTCCCCATTTGAACGCCAGGGCGATGCTTTACTGTGAAGTTGAATTCCTGGAGGGCCAGGAACCACCTATTCACTCTTCTATTTGTTTCCTTGTTTTGAGCCATCCACTTTAACGGAGCGTGATCCGTAACCATGTCAAAGTGCCTACCTAGCAGGTAGTACCGAAGGGAATCTAGAGCCCACTTCACCGCTAAACACTCCTTTTCAACGGTGGCGTAATTTACCTCATGGGACTTCAATTTCCTGCTGAGGTAAATGACTGGGTGCTCTTCCCCGTTCCAGACCTGGGACAATACTGCTCCTAACCCCACATCTGACGCATCACTTTGTACGACAAAGTCTTTAGAGAAGTCGGGTGAGTACAACACTGGCTGGCTACATAAGGCTTGTTTCAAGAATTGGAATGCTGCCTCAGCCTCGGGGGTCCATTTAATCATGACCGACCCTTTCCCCTTCGTCAGGTTGGTTAGGGGCACAGCCTTAGAAGCAAAGTGGGGAATGAATCGCTGATAATACCCAGCGATTCCCAGAAAGGCTCGTACCTGCTTCTTGCTGTTGGGACGTGGCCAACTCTGGATGGCCTCGACTTTGTTGAGTTGGGGTTTTATTACTCCCCTCCCAATGGTGTACCCAAGATATTTGGCCTCCTCCTGCCCAATGGTACACTTCTTGGGGTTAGCCGTAAACCCCGCTTCCCGAACAGAGTCCAGGACTGCTTGCACTTTTGGCAGATGTGAGGCCCAATCTGTGCTATGGACAATTACGTCATCCAGGTAAGCCGCAGCATACTTCCGATGGGGCCTCAGCATCTGGTCCATTTTCCGCTGGAATGTGGCCGGCGCATTCTGTAACCCGAACGGCATTCTTTTATATTGGAACGCCCCGTCTGGGGTTACAAATGCGGTTTTCTCTTTGGCCGACTTGGCCAGGGGGATTTGCCAATACCCTTTTGTGAGGTCAAGAGTCGTCATGTATCGGGCTGTTCCCAGCCGGTCGATCAACTCATCTATACGTGGCATGGGGTAGGTGTCAAATTTTGTAACTTTGTTCAACTGACGAAAATCGTTACAAAATCGCCAGCTCCCATCCGGTTTAGGCACCAACACGATGGGACTAGACCAATCACTTTGGGACTCCTCTATCACCCCTAAGTTCAGCATTTTCTGTACTTCCTCCCGTATTGCCTCCCGTCGAGCCTCTGGGATCCGATAGGGTTTTAACTTCACCCTTTCACCGGGCGGGGTAATGATGTCATGCTCTACCCCAGATGTTTGTCCCGGCAGCTCAGAGAATATCTCCTTGTTGCGAAGCACAAACTCCTTAACCTCCTGTTGTTGGGGTTGTGACAAGGTGGCTGCTATTCCAACCTCAGGAATCACGCAACCAGTTTGAGCTGGTGACCAAGTGTCTGCGACTAGGGACTCTCTATCCCTCCAGGCTTTCAACAGATTAACGTGATAGATCTGTTCGGGCTTTCGCCTTCCTGGTTGTCTGACCTTGTAATTCACTTCGCTCACTTTTTCCATTATCTCGTAGGGGCCTTGCCATTTGGCAAGGAATTTACTTTCAACCGTAGGGACAAGTACCAATATCCTATCCCCCGGGGAAAAGGTACGGGTCTTGGCTCCACGGTTGTACACTCTCTGCTGTGCCAACTGCGCTTGGGCCAAATGTTCCTTCACGATGGGCATTACCTGTGCAATTCGATCTTGCATCAGGGCGACATGCTCAATCACACTCCTGTGGGGAGAACTCTCACTTTCCCAAGTTTCCTTGGCAATATCCAACAGCCCTCTTGGGTGTCTCCAATACAGTAACTCAAAGGGGGAGAATCCCGTAGAGGATTGGGGCACCTCCCTAATAGCAAACATCAAATAAGGAAGTAAACAGTCCCAATCCTTTCCATCTCTATCCACCACTTTCTTCAACATTTGTTTTAGGGTTTTGTTGAATCTTTCAACCAGCCCATCGGTTTGGGGGTGATACACAGACGTACGCAATTGCGTCACTTTGAACAATTTACACAGCTCTTTCATAACCCGGGACATAAAGGGTGTACCTTGGTCCGTAAGCAGTTCTTTACAAATACCCACCCGGCTAAAAACAAGAGATAGCTCTTTGGCTATGGTTTTGGCCGAGGTATTTCGGAGAGGGATCGCTTCTGGATAACGGGTGGCATAGTCCATTATAACTAATATGTACTGGTGCCCCCTAGCGGACTTGATTATAGGACCTACCAAATCCATGGCGATCCTCTCAAACGGGACCTCAATGATGGGTAGAGGGACCAGCGGGCTACGGAAATGTGGCATCGGGGCCAACCTCTGACACACAGGGCAGGAGGAACAATAATTTTCTACGTCCTTCATCACCCCCGGCCAATAGAATCTCTGTAATACCCTCTCTCGGGTTTTCTCTGTCCCCAGATGACCTCCAAGAATGTGCCCATGGGCCAACTCCAACACCAACTTCCTGTAAGGTTTGGGCACCACAAGCTGCTCAACGGTTTCTTCTGCCCTTTTTGCCACCCGATACAGTAGGTCCTTCTCTACGCTGAAGTATGGGTAAGTGCAGGTATTATCTGGGTTCACTAACTCGCCATCTATTTTCACTACGTTTTCCCGTGCCTTTATTAGGGCGGGGTCTTTCAACTGTTCTGTGGCAAAGTTTTCCCTGTGAACCTCAAGATCAGAAAACTCCACAGACGGTAGGTTTTCGTCTGAGGAGGTGGGCTCCTCTCCAGTTTCTTGAGTCTCCCCTGCCAATACTGATAAGGGAAATTCCGGAGAGTCCTCACCACTCTCAGGGGAGTTCTGGCTATCACATTCCTGGTACATAGGGGCACCAGTGAGGGGCTCAGGATCATCCCACAGTTCCCAGAACTTCGGAAAATCCCTTCCCACAATGGCGTCATGCGGTAACTGAGATACTAAGCCCACTGGGTGAGAGAGGGTACCTTTGGGGGTCTCGAAACACACTGTAGTCACTGGATACTCTCGGGTGTCCCCATGCACACAAATAACAGCTACCTTGCTATTCCCAGAGACCTCTGTTTTAACTAACTCAGCCTTTATCAGGGTCACAAGGCTACCTGAATCCAGCAATACCACAACATTTCTACCATTAACACACATTTTGCATAAATGTTTCTCAGTTCCTCGAATGGCAGTGCATGCGACTGTCGCACACAGCGACTGACGTCTGCCCGTCAGAAAGTCACACTGCATGGGTTCCTCCACAACCGGGCAATTGGCTGCAATATGTCCCGCTTGCCGGCAGCGGTAGCAAACGATCCTTCTTGCCGCCTCTTGAGCCGCTGATTTCCCAGGCTGTTCTCGCCAAACTTGGGGTAGAGCTCCCACCCTCTCACTCTCTCCACCCTCACCCCTTGGAATCCTCTTATCCGCCCCTGGGGATGGTCTGGTCTTAGGGTGGAAAGTCCGAGTGTCTCTGGAAGAGGCCGTCAGGTTCTCTGTAGCCAAGTATTTCTCCACACGATCCACAAGACCATCGGCCGTCTCTGGGTCTCCATGGCTTACCCACTTTTGGATGGCAGTAGGAAGAGCTCTCAAAAACCGATCCATTACAACACGTTCCACAATCTTTGGTGCGGACAAAGTCTCTGGCTGTAGCCACTTTCTGCTCAGGTGAATGAGATCATACATTTGAGACCTGGGGGGTTTTCCAAGCTGGAAAGTCCAGTTATGCACACGCTGAGCCCGGACAGCCTGGGTGACACCCAGCCTTGCCAATATTTCAGCTTTTAGCATCACATAGTCTTTTGCTTGGTTAGGCTCTAGGTCATAGTAAGCTTTCTGCGATTCAACAGTTAACAGAGGAGCCACCAGTCCAGCCCACTGCTCCTCAGGCCACTTTTCTCTTTCAGCGGTCCTTTCAAATGTGGTCAAAAATACCTCTGGATCATCCTCTCCAGTCATTTTTGTCAATAAACGACTCACCCCAAAGGACGCGGTATTAGTGGGACGGCTTTCCTCACTGGTCTGCGGACGTTGCTGCATTACTGCTTCCATCTGTTGTTGTAGTCTCTGCTCTTGCTTCTGCAACAGGTCTATGAAGCGGGCCTCAGATTGCTGCTGGGCTCGTTGCTGAGCCTCCAGACTCTGTTGCAAAGTTGCGTTTGTCTGCTGCTGGGCTGCAAGGCTCTGTTGTTGAGCTGCAAGGCTCTTTTGCAAACCTGCATTTGTCTGCTGTTGATTGGCATTTGCTAGAGCCAGCTGCTTCAGTATCTCCTCCATGCTGGCTTAAAAAAAACTGCCACTGGTTCTCCACCAACTGTGAGGGGGTTTGCTCGGCAGCGGGTGTGTGTGACCCCCGGGATGGGCTCCCCACACAAAACAGGCCCAGCAAATGGAGGTTGTGGTTTTCAAAATCAAAAAGGTGCGGTTTATTTTCTATTTACAGTGACAAAACACAGCAAAGCAAAAGAAACATAACCAAAATAAATCCTGGTCAAGTTGACCTCTGACTAAACATACAGGTTTCCTAACTAACAACTGGGATCAGCCTAGTGCTGTCCTAGTCCCTAAGTCCCTGGTTTAGTAAAAGTCCAAACAAATAGCCGCACAGGGGTTCACTCTCCCTAGACAGTCCACACAGGTCTGGTTCCAGGCATGAGCTAACATCTAATGAAGCTGGGAGTTCTTATAGAGGCCTAAATGAGCTGACAAGGTTCAGCTGGTCTCCTCATCTCTGTCTGCACGACGCCCCACACTCTCCCTAGAGGTATGAGTCATCCATGAGCCCACTAGCCTTAGCTGGGCCTATACAACTCTCCACTTAGTTGTATAAGTCAGCGTAAAGCCTGAATCTGGGCGAAATATATCTACCCCCCTGGATGCAACCAGGTGACTTTACCTTCCTGCTGTCACAATATGTATAAGTACAAGGTGCTGATGAGCGCTCTAGGTAGTTCATTGATGCTTCCTGTCGTTCAGTAACTACCCCTGATCATAAGAGGTATGGGCGGACAGCTACACAAACAGTCTGCAGGAGCCTGAGATTGCTTTACAGGCTCCTAATAATAATAAAAATAATAATAATAATACATGCAAAAAATGTGCATTTATTATTTTTTTAGAAAGGTGAACTCATACTTTATAGCACTATTTATTTACGTTTTTTTTTTACATTTTACATTTTACATTTACATACGTTTGCAGTGTGCTCACTAGCCCTCCAGTAAGTTTACGTGTGAAAAAAAAACAGTATGCTGTATAGAAGCACAGCAGTGGTGTAAACTAGGCTCATTGAAATACAGTTCATCCTTTTTTTTGCATATGACTTAAAAACACACTCAACTGTACCTGGTGTAAATGAGCCCTTGGTGTGGTTCAGTGAATGCAGCACACCACTGCAGTCCCAGTTCAATCTAAAAATGTACTATATGCAAAACTCTCATCAACTGCCAATCTGTGTCAGTTTGAGTATGGGCAGAGGCAAGGACTGGAACTTGTTCCCCCGATATTTCATCAGCTTCTCCTTTCTCTGGCTGCTCATTCCAGCAAGAAGTGTTCTGAAGGAAAGTGAGACATAAAAAAAAACTATTTTAAAGGAAACATATTTGGATGTTGTTACAACTTTGTAGTACACAGAAATACATCACACACATTATACTGATCCAGTTTTTATCTGTTATGCCGCGTACACAAGATCGGACATTCCGACAGCAAAACCGTGGATTATTTTCCGAAGGATGTTGGCTCAAACTTGTGTTGCATACACACGGTCACACAAATGTTGTCGGAAATTCCGAACGCCAAGAACGCGGTGACGTATAAGACGTACGACGAGCAAAAAATGAATTTCAATAGCCAGTGCGGCTCTTCTACTTGATTCCGAGCATGCGTGGAATTTTGTGCGTCGGAATTGTGTACACACGCTCGGAATTTCCGACAACAAGTTTTGTTGTCGGAAAATTTGAGAACCAGCACTCAAACATTTGTTGTTGGAAAATGTCCGATGGAGCATACACAGCATACCGGCTGTCACAATTTGGAAAAAACGCAGCCACGTGGGGCAGAATGAATAAATGACAAGTACTGACAGGCTTCTCGGCTGACAGCTTATAGTTCTCAATGAACTACCAGGGCGCTGATGAGTGCTCTAGGTAGTTCATTGATGCTTCCTGTCATTCAGTAACTACCTGATCATACAAGGTATGGGCGGACAGCTACACAAACAGTCTGCAGGAGCCTGAGATTGCTTTGCAGGCTCCTAAAAAAATAATAATAATAATAATACATGCAGATTTTTTTTACTTGCAAAAAATACTCAATACTTACAGAGGATGAATTCACCTTTCTAAAAAAATAATAATAATAATAATACATGCAGATTTTTTTTACTTGCAAAAAATGTGCATTTATTATTATTATTATTTTTTGAGAAAGGTGAACTCATCCTCTGTAAGTATTGAGCCATCAAGTAGGAGGAAGTTCTCATAAATGTCAGGAAAACTAAGGTTATCGAGCAATCCCGTGACCTAAGAAGTAAGCCGTGTCAAATAACTTGGCTTACTTACCAGCAGGAGGGCATGCACTATCTGGTGACTCTATAAACCTGTAGATCATTGTCAACGAGAAGGCGGAAATATCTGGATCAACAGTTCCTTTTAGAAGAAAAGTGAAGCCTCGTACACACGACCGAGAATCTCGTCGTAAAAAAAATAATTAGTTTTTCTCAACGAGATTCTTGTCAAGCTTGACGAGATTCTTGTCAAGCTTTCCTTGCATACACACTGTCAATTCCAAATCTCGTCATTGTAAAGCGCGGTGACGTACAACATGTACAACGGCAGTATAAAGGGTAAGTTTGTTTCCAATGGCGCCACCCCTTGGGCTGCTTTTGCTGATCTCGTGTTACCACGTGATAGTAAAAGTTTGGGAAGAGACGATTCGCGCTTTTCAGTCTTCGTGCTTTCAGTTCGTTTTAGCGTGACGAATGTGCTATCTCCATTACGAACGCTAGTTTTACAAGAAGGTGCGCTCCCGTCTTATACTTGATTCTGAGCATGCACGATTTTTTTAAGACTCGGAAAAGCATACACACGACCGGTTTTCTCGTTGGTAAACAGGCTGACGAGAATCCCGACGAGAAAAACAAGAATCCTGACGAGAAAATAGAGAGCAGGTTCTCTATTTTTCTCGTCGAGATTCCCGGCAATTTTCTGGACGAGAAACCATACACACGAACGGTTTTCTCGGCAAGAAAGCTCTCCCAGCAGTTTTCTTGTCGTTTCTTGACGAGAAAACCGGTCGTGTGTACGAGGCTTCAGAGTATGGAGATATGGTACAATTATTAGGATAGTTTTTTTTTTTTTGGGGTGGGGGGTTGGTAGTGGTGGTGGTGGTGGGGGGGGGGGTTCCAACCACTTTAAATTCCACCCTTTCCAGCCTCCTTGCTGTCTTTTGAAAGAGAGAAGTTGGATCACAGAATCGTGAGACAAGAGCCTGCAGACCACTCACCAACACAGTGATTCATTTTTAGCACTGGTATTTCATTGGCTGAATTAATATATTGACTGGAGCTGCTTATTACTCAGGCTGCTGCTCTGTGATTGGTCCATATGGGTAACTATTACAGTTTGCATTGTGTCAGTGAGTCACGTATACGTAGAAGACGGAAAGCGGCTTGCATATTGGAATGTTTGTGTACTTTGAGTGATTTGTTTGTATAGCGGTTGTCATCATAGTTTCTGTGAAGACACCGTATGTTGGCAGTGCGTCTGCCGTAGACCGTTTCTAGTGGCAGGAAATTACTGTACAAAGAAAGCACATCTATAACACAAAGCAAACATTCAAACCGTTTACGGATGTTTGTCACCACATGCTCATGTTATAGTTAAATTAGTTTGAGGTATGTAGCTATCGCCAGCATGGCCTAAGACAATCGAGACTTAGTTCTTTCATTCATCCACCCCTCCACCCCTGTGTAGTATAGTGCTGTGCATTCTTCCAAAGGTCTCTATGCTGCAGTTTATGGTTGATTGATAGCTCAGGTACAAGTGGGTTGAAGCTCATTCACACCAGCCCCAATCGGCAGCGTTGTCCAGCACAATTCTAGCACTAGACAAGGCAAGTTATCTTTTAGGTCCTGATGTTTTGAGTTTACACCAATGCTCTGAAAAAAATAAGACCAGTTGCATTTTCATGTCATGTAGCCCATTACGATGCATGGCTATGTACTGTGGTGCGTAGAGTTTAATGATATGCCATATTGTGACTATTTAAGTAAAAAAAAAAGTAAACTGGTAAACCAATATGCGCGCAAAATACAGAGCACAAAAATTTGCTTGTGTTGAATGCCTGTAACTGGATATACAGTATGTGCACCAGTGCCTTTAGAGAAAAGTATTGTAAAAAAAAAAATGTGGGACTTCCACTGCTGATTTGCTTTTGAAAATGCTAGTTGCCTGGCTGTTATGCCTACACCCTGCCATTTAGTACATTTTAAATGACTCAACTAGAACAACTAGTCCGTATTCGCATACTAGACTAGTCATTATTTGCAAACTTGTACTGAGCTAATGATTTAGAGCAGGGATATGCAATTAGCGGCCCTCCAGCTGTTTCAGAACTACAAGTCCCATGAGGCATAGCAAGACTCTGACAGCCACAAGCATGACACCCAGAGGCAGAGGCATGATGGGACTTGTAGTTTTGAAACAGCTGGAGGTCCGCTAATTGCATATCCCTGATTTAGAGCATCAAAGCAAGATTGTCAGCACCACAGCCAGGCAAAAAGCATTTTTCAAAAGAGACCCCAGCAGTAAAATCCTATGCATTTCTCTAAAATCTGGCTTTTTTTTAAAGCTGGGCTCGGTTTGGATGTTTTGAATTTTTAAAATGGCCTCCTGCAGCATTATGCCATAATGTGCTAGTATGCGGTGCATTAAGACTGACTTGCCTTCTGACTTACCTTTAAAACGGAGCCTTCTTGCATTGCGCTGTCACCACTGATTGTGCTCCCATCTTCGCCCCGGTCTTCCTTCCAGGTTCGTGCTCTCTGGCCATTTGAATGGCCAGGCCACGGTGCAAGCACATGGGAGTCGTCATTGCGGCATATCGCTCTGCATTCTGTGCCCGGAATGCAGCGTGTCACTGCACATGTGCATTGATGTCGTCATGAGCAAGAGCCAATTTGAATATCTCCTAAACGCAGGCTACCGCTATAACGCCATATTCACAATTTTTTTTTTTTATTAGAACAGCCAATCAGGCTCCTTTGTGGTGCACAATTGTATCCATTTTATGCTTAAAGCTTCATGACAGGAGGAGAGTGCAGAGTGATGAGTCGACAAAGTGGTACTTACTGCAGCTCCACTGTCCAAGCTGGGCACGTGTCCTTGACCAGGCAAAATTCCAGGTAACAGGTAAGCAGCAAGGTTTCCATAACCTCAGTCAATCAGCACAGCAACTATACTATGGCAATTTGCAAGATAACCCCAATCTATGGCAATCTGCAAGGTTTTCATCTGTGGCAATCAAAAAACTAGCCCTATTCTTTGACAATCACCAAGGAATTTGCAACCTATTGCAACCAGCAAGGATTAATCTTTTCATCATTTGTCTAGAGTAATCTGAAATCTGGTTGCTACAGGTAACTGTAACAACTGCACGTTTTCTTTAGTATTTGAAGAGAGTAATTATGTTACTTAATTATTTAATTACCATATTAATTTAATTATTGTATATTATTTTATTAAATGTACAATAAATATATTAAAATATTGAATTGTCTGTTGTCAATCAGTGATATATATATTTTTTAATCTAATTAGGGCTCGCAAAAAAATTAAAATAAACATGATATCTCACTGGATGGCAACAGTCACTGCACTTCCTTCCATGGCTTGCCAAATTCATTTTATTGATACATTTTTCTCATGATGTGAATGGTCTAGATAGATTTTTTTCACTACTGTAAATTTTCATATAAAATGTTCCTTTCTTTATTCTTCCTTATCACAAAAGTGAATTTGATAATTGGCCTATCAGGACGAGACATCTTGGGGGGAAAACAACATATTTTTGTATGTAGCAATTTTCAGCTGCGTGGGAATTAAACCCACCAGATGGAGAGACAATAGATGTGTCTTACACTAATCAGATTCTTGGACTGTGTCTTTCCTGGCGCTACTTAGAATGAAACATGTCCGTATGAAGAAAAAGGGCAATCTGCTCTACCCAGTTCTAAGATGGTGTTATCATTTCTCGGATTGCTTACTAAAGCTTCTGATGTTCGCACATTTTAAAACATGTGACCGGTCAGATGCCTGAAGTTCCAGGTGATGGCATTGGGTACAGTAGAAGTGTGTATATATATATATATATATATATATATATATATATATACATATATATAATTGTTGCATTTGCAAAAAATTCCACCCTAAGCATTCAATGTCCGGATATTTTGGTCAGTCGTGGAACTCTGGCATCATGCACATCAGACTATTCTAAAAAAAAGTAATTGTCCTTCTAAAATGAGGGTATTTTGTCACCTTTAAGTCAACCTATCACAAACTTGGCAATTAAAATTCAGCTTAAAATAAACAAATGCATGTCGACCTGTAAAAGTTGTTGGTCCCATGCTCCCACTTTCTGAGCCTTCTTATTAGTATTTAATAAAATGAGAGGCCTGATTGATAAATAGGTAGGCCGGAGAGGAGGCAGGGCAAAGCTTGCCAGCTGCAATTGATTTTTGCATATAACTTAAGCAGCCTTGAATCCACTTACTGTTTGACATGTGGTTTTCACTTACCACATAAGCTGCACACCACTTTGTTTTTTTTTTTAATTGCAACAAGCTTCAGGCTGGGTTCACACTATTGTGAATTGGATGCGGGTTTCTCCGCATCTAATTTCCATGTCAGGAGATTGTGACCGGCTCTCTATAGAGCCGGTTCACACATCTCCGGAGTGGCTCCCGTGCAAATTACACAGGAGTCCTGTGCGTCTTCTGGTCCGTTTTCAGGTCCGAATTCAGCCGAAAAATTCTGACTGAACTCGGCCTTGAAACAGTGAATAGGGACGCACCAGACCCCTGCTGTGAGCCGCTCCGTGCTGCAGTGTGAACCCAGCCTAATTGTTGTCAGAAGGGTTAAACAATCTCTCCCTCCTCAGACATGACTCAGCCCCTATGCACTGCCATGCATTGACATACCGTGTGTTGCTTTTCAAAATTATTCAAAATGAATGGGCTATTTTTGGCCAATTGAGATGAATTGGATTGGTGGTGGGGGCACTGGTAAGGTGGTGGTTAGGAGGTCAGGGAGTCCTTTGCAAAGACATCATGAGAATACAAAAAAACAGCTCTGTTGAGTGTGAGCCAGTGGTTGAATGTCAAGAAGTCATCCAGCCGATATACAAACAATATTTCAGAAGGTCTGGAAGGCAGGCATGTACATCTACATGTACATGAGACACCCAGATGACCCAAGAAACTGACTTTTCACATGGTTGGTGATCCATCACATGTCAACTTATGTCTGATGTGATCCATGCACATACACTGGATCCTGTTTATGGATATCGTAAGATAAGCTGTGGATAAGTAGTGATAAGCAAATAGATTTTCAATTCTGGCACTTTCAATTAATATCTTTTTTAGACTTTAAGGTTTGTAAAGATCCAAAATGTTGTGTAAAGTTGTAAGTGGTCATTTATTAGTTGTACAGATGACTTGCTATCGATTGGGGAAGATGAAATTATGGAATAAATAGCTAGATTAGCATTTTTAGCAAGTTCTCTGTGCTGACCTTTTTGGACTGAACTGGAATGTGCCCTGGAGATGCCTGGGGACTGGTTTGAGACATAAGACCGTAAAATAGACAAGCCATGCAGTCTTTTGACTGCTCATGAACTGGCAGATTCATGAAATAATGTGGTCCTTGCTTTGCATCTAATCAGGCAAATAACAAAAAAATTGACCAGTTTTGGATATACAGAATTCACTGTATTCTTGAATTGATTTAATGGATAGAATAGGTAGACCAGTCAGATCCCGTTATCTGCTGTCAACCTTCTGTGATTACGCTGCAGGTTCAATAACTTTAATAACTTCAATAGCAGAACATGACTAAATCTACTTTATTTCAGCTCAACAAGAAGTCATGAGTACCCTCATGCCTGCCAGCTTAGGTTTATTTCATTTAAGGGCTGGAAAAAAGGAAAACAAATGAGATTTTAATCTTGTTTTGTCCCAGTCCTTTCTCTTCGGATGACTGCAGTGTGTACAGCTAGTGTCTTGTCTTGCTCGGAACATTGACCTGTTTCTCTTCATTCTCTTCATCGTAACCTTGCCTGAGGGGCTTCAATTTTATCATAAGGGATGAACAAAAGAATGCATTCTTACATCATGAGGCATTCATTTACTCAGCTCCAAGCAAAAAAAAATATTTAAAATAAAACCAAATTACAAACCCAGCATATAGTGAAAAGGTTTGCCTAATGCACTTTAATAACCTGCAGTGATGTTTTTTGATATTGACCATCCTTTTCATCTTGCTGATTCTACAGAACTCTAAGTGGGGGCTGTTTGGCGGAGACAGTTTGTCGATAGCCCGTGCATGTTGCGCGACTTTGGAAAACGAGCCTGTATGAAAAGCATGTAGTGTTTGCCTTGTTCTTACTTCAGAAGAATTTTTTCTTTTGTCCATTTTATGCTTGTTATCAAAGGCTTAAAATGAAAGCTTTGTTTCTGCAATAATGGTCCAGTGTAGGCTTACATTGTTGATCCCCTCAGTAGATGCAATGTAATCCGCTTTGGTAATGCAATTTTTTTTTTTAAACAATCATCAACCTTTGCCATTAACCCATTTGTACCAATGGCGTAACCTGGGGGGTGCAGAGGAGCGCCCGGCGCCCCAGGAAGGCTCTTTTTATTGTCTAGCCATATTGTCGCAATTTTTTTGGGGGGAATATTCTGATGTACATACAAGCCTCACTGGAGTAAAGGTCATTGTAAAGCGCTTGACGATATTGTTTCTTGCACAAATAATATAACCTTGTCAGAGAAAAGCTGCTTATAGGATTCTCTACATTTCAGGAACCTTGGTGGTTTGTTCTGCGTTCTTCACAGAAAATCTTAATGCATAGTTTAGATATAAAGGCTGCAAACATGAAGAATGCAGGATTATTAGGTTCTACATAGAGCAAATAAGCTGTTATCCATACTCTTGACTACATGCTCTAAAAATTATATGTTTATTATTAAAGGGAATTTGTTGTTTTTTTTTTTTGGGGGGGGGGGTTTGTTGAATGTATAAGTGACTAGGATGCACTCTCCATTCAGTAAACGATTTTCCTTCCAGTTCTTCAATTTTTCAGCCAACAGGGGTCCACCTAGTGCTTGAAATCTGGCTGATTTAGTAGGAATAGGACAAAATTTGAGCTGTGAATGGCCAGCTTTAGGCTAAAATTGGCCATAGATGCCTTGCTTTTTTTTTCTTTTCGATCAGCCATAAGTCTGATAAAAAAAAAAAAAAAACGGGTTCCCCCATTAACACAATTGAGGTGGATGAAGGAATCTTTCTCACTGTGCCATTGGATTCTGACAGCAGGGCTCCTCCACTGTCATAATACACCGATCAGCCACTGCAAGGTTTTTGAAAAAAGTTTTCCAGCAGTCCCATTTGACAGAAGTCAATTATTAGGTTTCTGTTGAGCAGAAATGGTCATAGACGGATTGAAATTCGGACGGTGCCTGCTGAACGAGACAAATTTTAATCCATATATGGCCAGCTTAAGTAAGTTTATCTCAGCAGGCATTGAGCAGGAATGCTAATTGAATTCTTCGATATCCAAATGCCCTATGCAGGGAGCATTGTCAAATCTTTAAATGAAATACAATAATGAAAATATTATACAGAAAACATATGAAAGTACCCTAAAAATTCTTTCAGCAAAATGTTACCATTTTAACTCAAAATGTGTACTGACTCAAAAATGTACCTTTAAGCGACTCTGTTGGGTTGATTTACTAAAGTTTGTAGATTGCAAAATTTGGTGCAGTTGTGCATGATAGCCAATCGGCTTCTAACTTCGGCTTGTTCAATTATACTTTGACGAAAAAAAAAAGAACATGGAAGCTGATTGGTTTCTATGCAGAGCTGCACCAGATTTTGCGCTCTCCAGTTCTAGTAAATCAGCCCCTGTGATTTTATAAAAATGTTTTAATAAACCGATGCTCCCTGCAACAGAAACGTTATTATATGCACTTTTTTGGGGGCCTTTGTCTCCTGCGTTCCAGTGGGAAACCTCAGCATTTGACACTTCCACAAGAGTTGGATTTTCATTTCCCCAACCGCTCACTGTGGTTCCGCCCTTTGATCCCAACATCACTATTGTGTACTGGAGTGATGTAGTGGTGTGTCACAATATAATAAAGGATAAAGAGAACAGCCTTAGAGTATATGCCTGCACAACCAAGTCAGCAATGACTGACTCTTTATCTTAAGAAGTTTCCTTTAAAGCACAACTCCAGCCAAAGCTTTTCTTTTTCGCTCGTTAGGCTTGGCAAAATTATATACTTGTCAAGCCTTTATGATTGCAATCTGAAAAACATGCTATTTATGGTATTCTCACAGCTTTGTATACGTGGAAAAGGTTGGATAAAAAGAGTGTGTGTGGCACCCCTCTTCCTTTTTGGAATGGTGTACCTGGGAAAGTCTGACCCAGGTAAAAAAAAACTTAGTGCTTTAGACCAGCCTTCCTCAACCTTTTTTTATCTTGTAGGAACCCAGAAATAATTGTCTCATCTACAGCTTGCATTATATTCGTGTGATTAGTAAGCTGTAGATCTAGATATGTATAGCAGAATCACAAAAACACTGAACTTGCTTTGGTGCTCAGTGGCAATATGAACTTTTCTTTACTGCTCATTACAAAACCTCAGCTTTCCATTGGTGCTCAGGGAAAACTTTAATGGTATGTAATAGATGAGGATAGGACCACAAGCCATATGCAGGCTTACCTGCAAGCTGCCTAATGGAGCACCTATGGAGACCTCTGCCATTCCTCCCTTAACTCTGCATTCCTTGCCCAGGACCCATCAGCTGTCACAGGAGGCCTCTCCACTCTCATCTCACTTTCCATGGTTTTGCACAGCCTGCGCCTTCTCACCTCCCACACTGTTCTTCCCTCTACCCAGGTACGGACAGGAGAGGGGCTTCCACTGTGCAAGCAAAGGGGAAAGCACAAAGTTAGACTTCTAGATACAGCTCTCTGGCGATGTGACCCTAATACCAATGAGTGGTAGTAAAATAGTGCTAGCCTAGCTGCAGGGGTAAAAATGAAGCCACTTTTAGGTGGATATAAATCCGCTGCAATGGCAGCAGAACCCCTGGGGGCCACTCATGGAACCCTAGGGTTTGCTGAACCCCAGTTGAGAAACCCTGCATTAGAAGCTTTTACTTTCTTGATTATTGTGATCTAAGCATGATGCAGTAAGAATTGGCACAGTCACAAAATTTTTGAGGATGTCAGGTTCAGGAGGCCCTCCAGTCCCCTCTCACTTTCCATGGTTGTGTGCTGCCTGCACCTTCCCATTTCCCACATGTTTCTTCCCTCTGCTGGGATCCAGACAGGAGAAGGGCTCCCACTGGCCAAGCACTGGGAACTATACGGGGCTGCCTGGGCTGGGAGTAAAATATAAATTCGCAAGGATTTCTGGAAGGGGTTGGTTGTCATGGAGATGGGGATGTTTGGCATGACATAACCGAAAAAATGAACTATAAGCTTGTGTTTATAGTTCCAGCTCTCTAGTGATTTCCCCTTGATATCAATGGGTGGTAGTAAATTACCAGTAGCTGCAGGGGGTATAGTGAATCCATTGGGTGGTTATAAATCCACTGCAGTGGTAGCGGAACCCATGGGGCCTCTCACGGAACCCTAAGGTTTACTGAACCCCAGTTGAGAAACCCTGCAGCTGAAATTTTCCCTTTTCTGCTCATTGTGATCTCAGCATGGTGCCGTTAAGAGAATTCGCACAGCCACAACATTTCTCAGGGTGTCAGGTCCATATAGCCTATCCACTCGCCTCTCTCCTTCAGGGTTGTGTGCTGCCTGCACTTTCTCTCTTCCCGCACTTTTCTTCACTCTGACCGGGTCTGGGCAGGAGAGGGGTTCCTACTGTGCAAGCGCCAGGTTGCCCTGGCTTGGCGTACAATGTAAATGTGCAGGGGGGCAAAATCCTTGGGGACCACTCGTGGAACCCTAAGGTTCACTGAACCCCAGTTAAGAAATCCTGCATTAGAAGCTTTTCTTTTTTTGCTGATTGTGATCTCAGCATGATGTAGTTAAGACAATTGTCATAGAACAACATTCTTCAGGGTGCCAGGTCAAGGACTACATATTAGCCACTCTCCCAGTGATCCTTTTTTAAAAGAATGCTAAAGATGGCTTAAAAGCACAGCAAGTGGTCTTATTTAGCTCCATAAATAGAAAAATAAGCAGAATGTTTGTTAGTCACACTTGGACTTTAAATGCTATAGTCTAGGCACATTTCCTGTGGTAGTGAAGCCGATAACGTTTGCCTGCTCCATGGTCCTGTGGAGAAACCCTGTGCAGCTCCACACAGTAGTGAGAGAAGATTGCAGGCCTCTATTTATTGAACGCACACTGCAGTTATCCGTGGGGTGCCTTGTTGGCTAAATAATGGCACTCAGCTGGGGGGAGAAAGCAATTACCTTGTAAAAAGAAAAAAAAGAGAAAACTAGATAAATGTTTGCTTGTTTTCCATTTAACGTGTCAGCTAACCTAATATTGATATGTGAAGGGATTCGTATACACGCCCCAGAAGATGTGTGACCCATTCAGGCCTAGCTGTCTGCTCATTAGTAGGCTGTGGATGATGGATGCTGTAGTACAGTAATAAGGATGTAACACGCTCCATCACGTGAAAACCTGAAGAATGTGTTTCCTATTTGTTTATACATTCCAGGCCGGGCTTTTTGGCCTGTTTGTTGGTGTCAGGACTAAATAATCTGGCGGCAGCAGCTTCAGGGAAATAGCTGGAAGCATTTAAAAGCTCTGTTAATAATGTGTTTTATTACCAAAGCAGACATTTTATTCTCTCACATTTCTATTTTCCTTTTTATAACTGGAAAGCTTTAAAGGCAAACTATAGAGTACTTTCAGTGAGTGTACTTTTTTTTTTTAACTTTTTATTATGACTTTCACATGTTTATATGCTTGTTGTTTCATATTTTATATTCATATTTCTTATACTAGTTTGTAGAGTCTCCCTCTAGTGGCTCCATGTATATTCTGTGGTATAGTCACAGTCCTTGCAGAACAAATACTGAGTTTATAGAATAAGACCCCTTTCACACGGGCGTTTCGTCTGTCCATTTTTCACCCATCTATTGATGGATGCAAAACGGAGAGTAATGCATTTCTATGGGCAAAGGGATGTAAATGGATATTTTCCGCTTTACATCGATTTCTTGTCCGCTTCTGTTCAGGTCCGTTTTTTTTAAAAGGGAACAAGTCTGCATTTTTGTTCCACTTAAAAAAAAACGGAAGCAGACGAAAAACTGATGTAAACAGAAGAAAACTGATGTAAACGCATTTGTTTTTGTTTTTTACTTTCAATACATTTTTATTTGAAATAACCAGATATAATTACAGAAAAGAACAGTGTGTCAAATTCAATGTCATGGAACTATGAACAGATTAAACCAAACAAGAGGTTAAAAAGTGCATATATCACATATATAATAGCAAAAATATCAGTCTTGGGTGCTCACTTGATGGATAAAGCAATCAAAGTAGCAAGAGGAACATGGGAATACTGATTCAATTGTTGAGGAATAGAATACCCCCCTAATGCGAGTCAATACCGTAATCCCAGTGAGTGCATCACAGCTATAGGAGAACCTGCCCAAGACACCCAAAGACATGTCCCAAAATGAAACTATCAAAGATACAAAGAAAAAGTAATCTAACAATAAAAACTTGGAGGATTTGAGGAGAGAAAGAGACCTCAAAAAATATAGAGAAAGGAGAAGGAATAAATAGAGGAAGGAATATATAGATTAGAAAGAATATAGGCATCAGGGTTTACCACGGAAAAAATATTAGTTTGGTGGGTTACAGGGGCTGAAGTATATATACACTCAACTGCTCCCACACTGCCTCAAATGCATTTGAAGTGTCCAGGAGGATGCTAACTGTCTTCTCCTGGATCATTATCCATTACATTTTTAGTTTGGCTGCAGCAAATGACACCGTTGGTTGCTTCCATGCTCATGCCAAGGTCATCTTGGCACCTAGCAGTATAAAGTGAGTACGTTTTAGAAGGGGTTTGGAGCGTCCGAATGGCTTGCTATTCAACAAGGCAATTTCGTGAGTTTTAGGGATTGCAAGGCCGGTGACCTTGCGCAGCAAACGAAAAATTATATTCCAGAAGCCCCTAATATCTGGGCATTCCCACCAAGTGTGAAATGGAGAACCCACATGGCCACATCCCCTGAAACAAAGAGGGGACAAGCCCGGGAAAATTATTTCCAGCCGGGAGGGAACCCGGTACCAGCGAGTGAATATTTTGACATTCGCTTCCATAAAAGTGTCATTTACTATTCCCTTAAAGGACCTACGGAATAAACTTACCATGTGTCAACCTCCCAGCTGATTCCATGTCCCTTTCCCAACTTGGTGCATACAAGAGTTTTTCAGAGGTCTCTGCCAAAGCTGCGTAAATCAAAGAGATACCACCCTTCTGGACCCGGACTCCAGCGCACCACGTTTCATAAGCCGTGATACGTGGGAGATCCGGTTTAAAGCTCCAAAGTGAGAGGATAAAGTGCCTAATTTGGTGAAGTCTGAATCTTTCAGATTGGGGCTTCTCCAATTTGCTAGTGCAATGGGACAAAGTCAAAGGGCCCACAGAGGAGAGGAAATTTCAGATTCTGAATAGCCCCTTTTTTGTCCACAATGGAAAAGCCCTAATATCCTGTCCAGGGGGAAGAGAGGATTATGAAACTGATGCGTCAGTGGCCTAAAGTCAGAGGTTAGAGTCTTAGATTTATAGGGAAAGTCACATAGAGCCATAGAGTGAGACTGCGTAGGTGCTAATATCGAGGGTCTCTGCTTAGGAGGGATCCAAGTCAGATAGTCTGTAGTATGCCCGGGGAATGAATGAGGTGAAGAACTCCTAACCCCTCTTGAGTACGGCTTCTAAAGAGGACACTTTTAGGGCAGCAGAATCCTTTGGAGCCCCAAACAAAGCTAATTACTTTGGATTTAAATTTCTGAAGGTGGGGTTTCATTATGGGAATCGGAAGAGCGTGAAATAGATATAATATCCTGGGTAGTAGGGTTATTTTAATTGAATGGGCCCACCATACTCAATTTGATTTTTCTTAGCAAAAATGTGACTAAACAGAAGACGCCCATGTGAATGGGGCCTAAGTCACATAAGCCCTGTTTCATCAAACTACTGGGGAATTTAAGGCATATTAAAGTGTACTCGAAGCATGTTTATAGGGTCTCTCAGTCTTTATTATTGCATGTCAAATTAGCATGCGCTAAATGCTAGTGGGCACCCTTGATTTTCAGTTGTAGCTTGACAAATCAGTACCAGGGATGAGTTCAGGCATGTAATAAGCGCCTAGTTTGAAGCTCATCGCTAATCAGGACTGTAGGGAGTCTTCTGTTTTTTGTCAGCCCGAGCAGGCCAAGGGTACATTCACACCTCTGAATTTTCTATGTAATGCATGTAAAAGGCACAATTAGTTTGATTCCTATGAAACAATTCTCATCATCATGCTTTAGTGCGTTACTGTTTGTTCAAATTAATATCAGTGTTACACAGAAATGAATGGTAGTGTGGAAAGGTATACAGATAAACGAGTTATGTAAATGCACACTAATTGAAAAAGTTATATAATAATGGAGCTAACGCCCACCACATAATTTCAGCAGACACAGAATGGTATAGTTTCCACTCAAACTCATAGTCCATTCTTCCACTTGGAACATCCTAGTGCCATCTGTCCATCCTTCTTTCAAGATGTCACGTCTACAGAAGACTGAAGTAAGGTTCTCTTAAGCCTGCCATGCACGGCTCGAATGTCAGTCATTTTCCTAGAGAATCAGGCAAAATTTGAGCAATAGATGGCCCTGTCCACCCAACCTGGCTCGACAAAAGTAAATTTTTCAGTTGGAACTAGGTGGACAATTGTTGGTTGAACATTGCATCCAATCAGATGCAAGTGGTGCCCCCTGTCATAATACAGAATCCGGCACAGGACATTCCTTAATCCATACTGTTTAGTGTGGCTGGAGGAATCTAATAAGTTAGAAATCCAAATGTGTATTGCCAACTTTAAAAAATCTGTTTCAGGTTTCTTCTCTGGATACCTGAGGTCTACACTCGAAAGAAAAAACCTAAAAGACAATTCATAAATTATTTTAGCATGGCCACTGACAGGTTAACCCAATGGTGGAGTCTTGCTTGTTTTTGGGCAAGGCATCCTTGCAAGAAGCCTCCAACTGCTGCAGCCAATGCAAAGCCCAAAAAATAGGTAATCTAGCCACATGATCATAACACCCTATTGTCTTTTGATATATGGGTGGGCAAATAAAGTACTTCAATGTAAGGATGAACATTAAAATCTGTGGGATACAGTATAAAATAACCAAATATTCATTGTTCCCTAGCATTAAGAGACAGTAGCTGGGAATTCTGTATATCACTTGCTGTTTACAATAAGACAGGCCCATTATTTTTCAGCAGTGCCCATTGAAATGATGAATTCTGCTGAACTAGCGTGTTCAGGCTGGGGAAGTGAGCCATGAATGCTCTGTCCTTTTCTGCCCATTGCCGTTATTCAGAATCACACAGCTTGAAAAAAGGACAGGGTTTTCCTTTTTATTTGCTTGACATTCTAAAAGGAATCGTTGAAATCATTTCTGCCGGGTTCAGCAAGTTCCTGAACAAGAGAACATATATTCTGCTGAAATGGCCGCAGGTCTCAATGTATGTGTGCTCCACCGCTCGCAGTTTTATTGACCGATTAAGTGTGATTACTTAGAGGTGAATGTTCTTTTCCTTACTTTGCTTGATATATGGAAGAATGGTAGACTACAAATGTCCACACAAACTGAAATCATATTTTAATTACTGTAGTTAAAAAAGCTTTTGTTCAGAGAGCACATTCAGAGAGCATTACTGGAAATATTTAAGTAAACCTTTCCTGAGAGAAGAATGGGGGCTGCCTTTGCTCACCTCCTGAAAATGCTAATTGCTTGGCTATTACTTTAGTACTTTCTGAGTCAAGTATACATAATGAAAAAAGCGGAAGATCCTACCTGAATTCTTGTTCTGGGTTAGTGACTCAAAGTTTTAAAGTAAAAGGGTTAGCTTGTCAGTCAGGCAGTTCGAATGTTCAGAATAAAAAGTCAGCAATGGCAACTTCTATGTTTCTCTACTGAAAGGGAAGGATATGCAATAGTACCCATAGATTTATCCCAAACCCTTATAAACCTTTGGGAACTAAGGTTTATGCTTAATTCAGGTTGTAGTGCTATCACTCACCATGAAAAGTACTCCCTTTGTATAGCTTTTTCCTGCATAATGATGGTCAGTTTGAGCCTGGCATCTTGTAGAGCATGGCCATTTAGAGAACTGGCCTCCCCTTGTTATCCAAGAAAGTAATGAGCTGCAAATCAAAAATGTTATGATTACTGGTCTGTGAACACCCACAATGAGAACGGCAATTATAGCTTTGGAACATTTTATGGTGATGGACCAGAGAAGCCAGGTCAGGCACAAGAGACTTCTGTTCCAAAGTGCAGACAACAAAAACAAAGGGGTCCTTGGTGAAGAATGTGTCTTGTATCTTCTGATCTAGACAGCAACATATTTACTACTTATGGTAACATTGACTCTCTTACATTATTTGAAAATAGGGGTATGCATCTTGCGAACTAAGTTCCCAGTAGCCTTGTATCTGGGAGAAATGTGGTAGGAGGACCCGTTGTGGCTGTCTATGACTAACTTCTAGTACAAGTCCTAAGAGTGTCCCATAACTGGCCCTTGTTCCACCCTTCTTTCTTCCTGTGATTCTCCTTGAGTGGGTGCTTGGCCTGCAATTTCTGGTCTTTTATTATTTATTACAGGTACTTTTATAGAGTAATCAATTTACGCATCGCTATACATATATATATATATATATATATATATATATATATATATATATATATATTGTGACAGCAGGAAGGTAAAGTCACCTGGTTGCATCCAGGGGGGTAGATATATTTCGCCCAGATTCAGGCTTTACGCTGACTTATACAACTAGGTGGAGAGTTGTATAAGCCCAGCTAAGGCTAGTGGGCTCATGGATGACTCATACCTCTAGGGAGAGGGCTGGGCGTCGTGCAGACAGGGAGTTGATGAGACCAGCTGAAGCTTGTCAGCTCATTTAGGCCTCTATAAGAACTCCCAGCTTCATTAGATGTTAGCTCATGCCTGGAACCAGACCTGTGTGGACTGTCTAGGGAGAGTGAACCCCTGTGCGGTGAGACAAAGCCTGTGTGGCTATTTGCTTGGACATTTAAAACCAGGGACTTAGGGACTAGGACAGCACTAGGCTGATCCCAGTTGTTAGTTAGGAAACCTGTATGTTTAGTCAGAGGTCAAATTGACCAGGATTTATTTTGTTTATGTTTCTTTTGCTTTGCTGTGTTTTGTCACTGTAAATAGAAAATAAACCGCACCTTTTTGATTTTGAAAACCACAACCTCCGTCTGCTGGGCCTGTTTTTGTGTGGGGAGCCCATCCCGGGGGTCACACACACCCGCTGCCGAGCCAACCCCCTCACAGTTGGTGGAGAACCAGTGGCAGTTTTTTTTAAGCCAGCATGGAGGAGATACTGAAGCAGCTGGCTCTAGCAAATGCCAATCAACAGCAGACAAATGCAGGTTTGCAAAAGAGCCTTGCAGCTCAACAACAGAACTTCGCAGCCCAGCAGCAAGCTCACCAACAGAGTCTGGAAGCTCAGCAACAAGCCCAGCAGCAATCTGAGGCCCGCTTCATAGACCTGTTACAGAAGCAAGAGCAGAGACTACAACAAATGGAAGCAGTAATGCAGCAACGTCCGCAGACCAGTGAGGAAAGCCGTCCCACTAATACCGCGTCCTTTGGGGTGAGTCGTTTATTGACAAAAATGACTGGAGAGGATGATCCAGAGGTATTTTTGACCACATTTGAAAGGACTGCTGAAAGAGAAAAGTGGCCTGAGGAGCAGTGGGCTGGACTGGTGGCTCCTCTGTTAACTGGTGAATCGCAGAAGGCTTACTATGACCTAGAGCCTGACCAAGCAAAAGACTATGTGATGCTAAAAGCTGAGATATTGGCAAGGCTGGGTGTCACCCAGGCTGTCCGGGCTCAGCGTGTGCATAACTGGACTTTCCAGCTTGGAAAACCCCCCAGGTCTCAAATGTATGATCTCATTCACCTGAGCAGAAAGTGGCTACAGCCAGAGACTTTGTCCGCACCAAAGATTGTGGAACGTGTTGTAATGGATCGGTTTTTGAGAGCTCTTCCTACTGCCATCCAAAAGTGGGTAAGCCATGGAGACCCAGAGACGGCCGATGGTCTTGTGGATCGTGTGGAGAAATACTTGGCTACAGAGAACCTGACGGCCTCTTCCAGAGACACTCGGACTTTCCACCCTAAGACCAGACCATCCCCAGGGGCGGATAAGAGGATTCCAAGGGGTAAGGGTGGAGAGAGTGAGAGGGTGGGAGCTCTACCCCAAGTTTGGCGAGAACAGCCTGGGAAATCAGCGGCTCAAGAGGCGGCAAGAAGGATCGTTTGCTACCGCTGCCGGCAAGCGGGACATATTGCAGCCAATTGCCCGGTTGTGGAGGAACCCATGCAGTGTGACTTTCTGACGGGCAGACGTCAGTCGCTGTGTGCGACAGTCGCATGCACTGCCATTCGAGGAACTGAGAAACATTTATGCAAAATGTGTGTTAATGGTAGAAATGTTGTGGTATTGCTGGATTCAGGTAGCCTTGTGACCCTGATAAAGGCTGAGTTAGTTAAAACAGAGGTCTCTGGGAATAGCAAGGTAGCTGTTATTTGTGTGCATGGGGACACCCGAGAGTATCCAGTGACTACAGTGTGTTTCGAGACCCCCAAAGGTACCCTCTCTCATCCAGTGGGCTTAGTATCTCAGTTACCGTATGACGCCATTGTGGGAAGGGATTTTCCGAAGTTCTGGGAACTGTGGGATGATCCTGAGCCCCCCACTGGTGCCCCTATGTACCAGGAATGTGATAGCCAGAACTCCCCTGAGAGTGGTGAGGACTCTCCGGAATTTCCCTTATCAGTATTGGCAGGGGAGACTCAAGAAACTGGAGAGGAGCCCACCTCCTCAGACGAAAACCTACCGTCTGTGGAGTTTTCTGATCTTGAGGTTCACAGGGAAAACTTTGCCACAGAACAGTTGAAAGACCCCGCCCTAATAAAGGCACGGGAAAACGTAGTGAAAATAGATGGCGAGTTAGTGAACCCAGATAATACCTGCACTTACCCATACTTCAGCGTAGAGAAGGACCTACTGTATCGGGTGGCAAAAAGGGCAGAAGAAACCGTTGAGCAGCTTGTGGTGCCCAAACCTTACAGGAAGTTGGTGTTGGAGTTGGCCCATGGGCACATTCTTGGAGGTCATCTGGGGACAGAGAAAACCCGAGAGAGGGTATTACAGAGATTCTATTGGCCGGGGGTGATGAAGGACATAGAAAATTATTGTTCCTCCTGCCCTGTGTGTCAGAGGTCGGCCCCGATGCCACATTTCCGTAGCCCGCTGGTCCCTCTACCCATCATTGAGGTCCCGTTTGAGAGGATCGCCATGGATTTGGTAGGTCCTATAATCAAGTCCGCTAGGGGGCACCAGTACATATTAGTTATAATGGACTATGCCACCCGTTATCCAGAAGCGATCCCTCTCCGAAATACCTCGGCCAAAACCATAGCCAAAGAGCTATCTCTTGTGTTTAGCCGGGTGGGTATTTGTAAAGAACTGCTTACGGACCAAGGTACACCCTTTATGTCCCGGGTTATGAAGGAGCTGTGTAAATTGTTCAAAGTGACGCAATTACGTACATCTGTGTATCACCCCCAGACCGATGGGCTGGTTGAAAGATTCAACAAAACCCTAAAACAAATGTTGAAGAAAGTGGTGGATAGAGATGGAAAGGATTGGGACTGTCTACTTCCTTATCTGATGTTTGCTATTAGGGAGGTGCCCCAATCCTCTACGGGATTCTCCCCCTTTGAGTTACTGTATGGGAGACACCCAAGAGGGCTGTTGGATATTGCCAAGGAAACTTGGGAAAGTGAGAGTTCTCCCCACAGGAGTGTGATTGAGCATGTCGCCCTGATGCAAGACCGAATTGCACAGGTAATGCCCATCGTGAAGGAACATTTGGCCCAAGCGCAGTTAGCACAGCAGAGAGTGTACAACCGTGGAGCCAAGACCCGTACCTTTTCCCCGGGGGATAGGATACTGGTACTTGTCCCTACGGTTGAAAGTAAATTCCTTGCCAAATGGCAAGGCCCCTACGAGATAATGGAAAAAGTGAGCGAAGTGAATTACAAGGTCAGACAACCAGGAAGGCGAAAGCCCGAACAGATCTATCACGTTAATCTGTTGAAAGCCTGGAGGGATAGAGAGTCCCTAGTCGCAGACACTTGGTCACCAGCTCAAACTGGTTGCGTGATTCCGGAGGTTGGAATAGCAGCCACCTTGTCACAACCCCAACAACAGGAGGTTAAGGAGTTTGTGCTTCGCAACAAGGAGGTATTCTCTGAGCTGCCGGGACAAACATCTGGGGTAGAGCATGACATCATTACCCCGCCCGGTGAAAGGGTGAAGTTAAAACCCTATCGGATCCCAGAGGCCCGACGGGAGGCAATACGGGAGGAAGTACAGAAAATGCTGAACTTAGGGGTGATAGAGGAGTCCCAAAGTGATTGGTCTAGTCCCATTGTGTTGGTGCCTAAACCGGATGGGAGCTGGCGATTTTGTAACGATTTTCGACAGTTGAACAAAGTTACAAAATTTGACACCTACCCCATGCCACGTATAGATGAGTTGATCGACCGGCTGGGAACAGCCCGATACATGACGACTCTTGACCTCACAAAAGGGATTTGGCAAATCCCCCTGGCCAAGTCGGCCAAAGAGAAAACCGCATTTGTAACCCCAGACGGGGCGTTCCAATATAAAAGAATGCCGTTCGGGTTACAGAATGCGCCGGCCACATTCCAGCGGAAAATGGACCAGATGCTGAGGCCCCATCGGAAGTATGCTGCGGCTTACCTGGATGACATAATTGTCCATAGCACAGATTGGGCCTCACATCTGCCAAAAGTGCAAGCAGTCCTGGACTCTGTTCGGGAAGCGGGGTTTACGGCTAACCCCAAGAAGTGTACCATTGGGCAGGAGGAGGCCAAATATCTTGGGTACACCATTGGGAGGGGAGTAATAAAACCCCAACTCAACAAAGTCGAGGCCATCCAGAGTTGGCCACGTCCCAACAGCAAGAAGCAGGTGCGAGCCTTTCTGGGAATCGCTGGGTATTATCGGCGATTCATTCCCCACTTTGCTTCTAAGGCTGTGCCCCTAACCAACCTGACGAAGGGGAAAGGGTCGGTCATGATTAAATGGACCCCCGAGGCTGAGGCAGCATTCCAATTCTTGAAACAAGCCTTATGTAGCCAGCCAGTGTTGTACTCACCCGACTTCTCTAAAGACTTTGTCGTACAAAGTGATGCGTCAGATGTGGGGTTAGGAGCAGTATTGTCCCAGGTCTGGAACGGGGAAGAGCACCCAGTCATTTACCTCAGCAGGAAATTGAAGTCCCATGAGGTAAATTACGCCACCGTTGAAAAGGAGTGTTTAGCGGTGAAGTGGGCTCTAGATTCCCTTCGGTACTACCTGCTAGGTAGGCACTTTGACATGGTTACGGATCACGCTCCGTTAAAGTGGATGGCTCAAAACAAGGAAACAAATAGAAGAGTGAATAGGTGGTTCCTGGCCCTCCAGGAATTCAACTTCACAGTAAAGCATCGCCCTGGCGTTCAAATGGGGAATGTGGATGCTTTGTCTCGAGTACATGAATGCCTGATTGCTGGTGTTCCAACCCCGAGGTTAAAACAAGAGGGGGGGGTATGTGACAGCAGGAAGGTAAAGTCACCTGGTTGCATCCAGGGGGGTAGATATATTTCGCCCAGATTCAGGCTTTACGCTGACTTATACAACTAGGTGGAGAGTTGTATAAGCCCAGCTAAGGCTAGTGGGCTCATGGATGACTCATACCTCTAGGGAGAGGGCTGGGCGTCGTGCAGACAGGGAGTTGATGAGACCAGCTGAAGCTTGTCAGCTCATTTAGGCCTCTATAAGAACTCCCAGCTTCATTAGATGTTAGCTCATGCCTGGAACCAGACCTGTGTGGACTGTCTAGGGAGAGTGAACCCCTGTGCGGTGAGACAAAGCCTGTGTGGCTATTTGCTTGGACATTTAAAACCAGGGACTTAGGGACTAGGACAGCACTAGGCTGATCCCAGTTGTTAGTTAGGAAACCTGTATGTTTAGTCAGAGGTCAAATTGACCAGGATTTATTTTGTTTATGTTTCTTTTGCTTTGCTGTGTTTTGTCACTGTAAATAGAAAATAAACCGCACCTTTTTGATTTTGAAAACCACAACCTCCGTCTGCTGGGCCTGTTTTTGTGTGGGGAGCCCATCCCGGGGGTAGGGATGAGCTTCGTGTTCGAGTCGAACATACGTTCGACTCGAACATCGGCTGTTCGATCGTTCGACGAAGATCGAACGATTTGGGCCGTTCGCGCCAAATTCGAGTGACGCGAACGGCCCACAATGCACTACGCCATCGCAGTGTCATCCAGGCGCTGTGATTGGCCAAGCATGCACTGTGACCCCGCATGCTTGGCCAATCACAGCGCCGGCAGCGAGGAGAGCAATGATTGGCCACAGGCAGGATGCCTGTGGCCAATTATTGCTGAGGGTGTTTAGTACACGCCCCACACTATAAAAGGCCGCCAGCACGGCGGCCTAGTGTAGTGTGTTCCGGAGCAGGGATAGAGCAGCATAGGCAGGGACAGTGACTGTTATTTCTTTCTTGCTTAACCTGGATTCCTTTAGTTTAGGGAAAGAGAAGGATAGGTAGGGAGAGTGTCAGTGTGTTTTGTGCTTGTGCTATAGTGTGCTTAAAAAAAACATTTATTCTAGGGACAGAAAACTGTAGGTAGGGACAGTGTCAGTTTCTTTCACTCTGCAAGTCCTTGTTTCCAGGGACCTGGAAGGACAGTGAGTGAATTGTCCTTGTGCTATATTGTGCTTAAAAAAACATTTATTCTAGGGACAGAAAACTGTAGGTAGGGAGAGTGTCAGTTTCTTTCACTCTGCAAGTCCTTGTTTCCAGGGACCTGTAAGGACAGTGAGTGAATTGTCCTTGTGCTATATTGTGATTAAAAAAAACATTTTTTCTAGGGACAGAAAACTGTAGGTAGGGAGAGTGTTTTTTTTCTTTCACTCTGCAAGTCCTTGTTTCCAGGGACCTGGAAGGACAGTGAGTGAATTGTCCTTGTGCTATATTGTGCTTAAAAAAAACATTTTTTCTAGGGACAGAAAACTGTAGGTAGGGAGAGTGTTTTTTTTCTTTCACTCTGCAAGTCCTTGTTTCCAGGGACCTCTAAGGACAGTGAGTGAATTGTCCTTGTGCTATATTGTGCTTAAAAAAAACATTTATTCTAGGGACAGAAAACTGTAGGTAGGGAGAGTGTCAGTTTATTTCACTCTGCAAGTCCTTGTTTCCAGGGACCTGGAAGGACAGTGAGTGAATTGTCCTTGTGCTATATTGTGATTAAAAAAAACATTTTTTCTAGGGACAGAAAACTGTAGGTAGGGAGAGTGTTTTTTTTTCTTTCACTCTGCAAGTCCTTGTTTCCAGGGACCTGTAAGGACAGTGAGTAAATTGTCCTTGTGCTATATTGTGATTAAAAAAAACATTTTTTCTAGGGACAGAAAACTGTAGGTAGGGAGAGTGTTTTTTTTCTTTCACTCTGCAAGTCCTTGTTTCCAGGGACCTGTAAGGACAGTGAGTGAATTGTCCTTGTGCTATATTGTGCTTAAAAAAACATTTATTCTAGGGACAGAAAACTGTAGGTAGGGAGAGTGTCAGTTTATTTCACTCTGCAAGTCCTTGTTTCCAGGGACCTGTAAGGACAGTGAGTGAATTGTCCTTGTGCTATATTGTGATTAAAAAAAAAACATTTTTTCTAGGGACAGAAAACTGTAGGTAGGGAGAGTGTTTTTTTTCTTTCACTCTGCAAGTCCTTGTTTCCAGGGACCTGTAAGGACAGTGAGTGAATTGTCCTTGTGCTATATTGTGATTAAAAAAAACATTTTTTCTAGGGACAGAAAACTGTAGGTAGGGAGAGTGTTTTTTTTCTTTCACTCTGCAAGTCCTTGTTTCCAGGGACCTGTAAGGACAGTGAGTGAATTGTCCTTGTGCTATATTGTGCTTAAAAAAAACATTTATTCTAGGGACAGAAAACTGTAGGTAGGGAGAGTGTTTTTTTTCTTTCACTCTGCAAGTCCTTGTTTCCAGGGACCTGTAAGGACAGTGAGTGAATTGTCCTTGTGCTATATTGTGATTAAAAAAAACATTTTTTCTAGGGACAGAAAACTGTAGGTAGGGAGAGTGTTTTTTTTCTTTCACTCTGCAAGTCCTTGTTTCCAGGGACCTGTAAGGACAGTGAGTGAATTGTTCTTGTGCTATATTGTGATTAAAAAAAACATTTTTTCTAGGGACAGAAAACTGTAGGTAGGGAGAGTGTTTTTTTTCTTTCACTCTGCAAGTCCTTGTTTCCAGGGACCTGTAAGGACAGTGAGTGAATTGTCCTTGTGCTATATTGTGCTTAAAAAAAACATTTATTCTAGGGACAGAAAACTGTAGGTAGGGAGAGTGTCAGTTTATTTCACTCTGCAAGTCCTTGTTTCCAGGGACCTGGAAGGACAGTGAGTGAATTGTCCTTGTGCTATATTGTGATTAAAAAAAACATTTTTTCTAGGGACAGAAAACTGTAGGTAGGGAGAGTGTTTTTTTTCTTTCACTCTGCAAGTCCTTGTTTCCAGGGACCTGTAAGGACAGTGAGTGAATTGTCCTTGTGCTATATTGTGATTAAAAAAAACATTTTTTCTAGGGACAGAAAACTGTAGGTAGGGAGAGTGTTTTTTTTCTTTCACTCTGCAAGTCCTTGTTTCCAGGGACCTGTAAGGACAGTGAGTGAATTGTCCTTGTGCTATATTGTGCTTAAAAAAAACATTTATTCTAGGGACAGAAAACTGTAGGTAGGGAGAGTGTCAGTTTATTTCACTCTGCAAGTCCTTGTTTCCAGGGACCTGGAAGGACAGTGAGTGAATTGTCCTTGTGCTATATTGTGATTAAAAAAAACATTTTTTCTAGGGACAGAAAACTGTAGGTAGGGAGAGTGTTTTTTTTCTTTCACTCTGCAAGTCCTTGTTTCCAGGGACCTGGAAGGACAGTGAGTGAATTCTCCTTGTGCTATATTGTGCTTAAAAAAAACATTTATTCTAGGGACAGAAAACTGTAGGTAGGGAGAGTGTCAGTTTATTTCACTCTGCAAGTCCTTGTTTCCAGGGACCTGTAAGGACAGTGAGTGAATTGTCCTTGTGCTATATTGTGATTAAAAAAAACATTTTTTCTAGGGACAGAAAACTGTAGGTAGGGAGAGTGTTTTTTTTCTTTCACTCTGCAAGTCCTTGTTTCCAGGGACCTGTAAGGACAGTGAGTGAATTGTCCTTGTGCTATATTGTGCTTAAAAAAAACATTTATTCTAGGGACAGAAAACTGTAGGTAGGGAGAGTGTCAGTTTATTTCACTCTGCAAGTCCTTGTTTCCAGGGACCTGTAAGGACAGTGAGTGAATTGTCCTTGTGCTATATTGTGATTAAAAAAAACATTTTTTCTAGGGACAGAAAACTGTAGGTAGGGAGAGTGTTTTTTTTCTTTCACTCTGCAAGTCCTTGTTTCCAGGGACCTGTAAGGACAGTGAGTGAATTGTCCTTGTGCTATATTGTGCTTAAAAAAAACATTTATTCTAGGGACAGAAAACTGTAGGTAGGGAGAGTGTCAGTTTATTTCACTCTGCAAGTCCTTGTTTCCAGGGACCTGTAAGGACAGTGAGTGAATTGTCCTTGTGCTATATTGTGATTAAAAAAAACATTTTTTCTAGGGACAGAAAACTGTAGGTAGGGAGAGTGTCAGTTTATTTCACTCTGCAAGTCCTTGTTTCCAGGGACCTGTAAGGACAGTGAGTGAATTGTCCTTGTGCTATATTGTGATTAAAAAAAACATTTTTTCTAGGGACAGAAAACTGTAGGTAGGGAGAGTGTTTTTTTTCTTTCACTCTGCAAGTCCTTGTTTCCAGGGACCTGTAAGGACAGTGAGTGAATTGTCCTTGTGCTATATTGTGCTTAAAAAAACATTTATTCTAGGGACAGAAAACTGTAGGTAGGGAGAGTGTCAGTTTATTTCACTCTGCAAGTCCTAGTTTCCAGGGACCTGTAAGGACAGTGAGTGAATTGTCCTTGTGCTATATTGTGATTAAAAAAAACATTTTTTCTAGGGACAGAAAACTGTAGGTAGGGAGAGTGTTTTTTTTCTTTCACTCTGCAAGTCCTTGTTTCCAGGCACCTGTAAGGACAGTGAGTGAATTGTTCTTGTGCTATATTGTGATTAAAAAAAACATTTTTTCTAGGGACAGAAAACTGTAGGTAGGGAGAGTGTTTTTTTTCTTTCACTCTGCAAGTCCTTGTTTCCAGGGACCTGTAAGGACAGTGAGTGAATTGTCCTTGTGCTATATTGTGCTTAAAAAAAACATTTATTCTAGGGACAGAAAACTGTAGGTAGGGAGAGTGTCAGTTTATTTCACTCTGCAAGTCCTTGTTTCCAGGGACCTGTAAGGATAGTGAGTGAATTGTCCTTGTGCTATATTGTGATTAAAAAAAACATTTTTTCTAGGGACAGAAAACTGTAGGTAGGGAGAGTGTTTTTTTTCTTTCACTCTGCAAGTCCTTGTTTCCAGGGACCTGTAAGGACAGTGAGTGAATTGTTCTTGTGCTATATTGTGATTAAAAAAAACATTTTTTCTAGGGACAGAAAACTGTAGGTAGGGAGAGTGTTTTTTTTCTTTCACTCTGCAAGTCCTTGTTTCCAGGGACCTGTAAGGACAGTGAGTGAATTGTCCTTGTGCTATATTGTGCTTAAAAAAAATATTTTTTCTAGGGACAGAAAACTGTAGGTAGGGAGAGTGTCAGTTTCTTTCACTGTGAAAGTCCTTGTTTCAAGGGACAGAGAAGGACACCTGAAGGTAGCCCTTATTGCTTTTTTCCCATCTCCCTGCAGGCCATCTATTAGAATGTCTGGAAGGCAAACAAGGAGAGGCAGACAGTCAGGAGGCAATAAAAGAGGGCAAGCAGGCTCTGTGTCTGGGGGCAACAGTGCTGGTCGTGGACGCGGTGCATTGTCATCAGCACATGGCCATGGGACACGCTTGTCCTTCTTTTCGGCAGCTGGACATGTTGAGCCACATCATGCCGAAGACTTGGTAGAGTGGATGACCAAGCCCTCCTCCTCCTCCTCATCCTCTCTCACCCAGGCTCAGGGTACTGGAAAAGCAGCTGCCAAAGCGTCGTCTTCCCTGGTATCAATGTCAGACAAATCATCAGTCACTCCTTCCCTAGACCCACCATGTCCTCCTCCTGAGGAGTCCCCCGAACTGTTTCAGCACAGTGTTGGGTACATGCTCCAGGAGGATGCCCAGCGTTTCGAAGGGTCTGATGATGAAACCCAGCTAGAGGAAGGCAGTAGCGTGAGAGCAGACAGAGGGGATGCTCAAGAAGGACACCAATCTGGCAGTCATGTTCCAGCAGCTGCAGCATACTGCCAGATTGGCTCCAGTGATGAGGAGGGAGGGGATGATGAGGTCACTGACTCCACGTGGGTGCCTAATAGGAGAGAGGAGGAGGAGGAGGATGAGGAGGAGGCACATCTCCAACGAGGCAGGATGCCCTTTGGTGGCCAGCGTAAGGGCAGTACACCGACGGAATCACACCGCAGAGCTCCGCCTGTGCAGGGCGCTGCCTCTGCCCGTCATTCAAAAAGTTCTTTGGTGTGGGCCTTTTTTGAGGCTAGTGCATCAGATCGCACAGCTGCTGTTTGCAACATATGTCTCAAGCGTATATCGCGTGGCCAAAACATCAGCCGCTTGGGTACCACATGCCTGACCAGACATATGTTGACCTGCCATGCAGCCTACCTCAAAGACCCACACCAAAGAACAAAGCGGACCTCTCCTTGCACCGCATCAGCTGGGATCTCCAACCCCACTATAACTTCAGTCCTCTCTGAAACATGCACTGAGAGGAATGAAGGTGTAGAATTAGGTGTGTCACAGCCAAGTACTTGCGCCCACTCTGCTAGCAGTACACCGACGTCCGATTCTAGCAGGCAAATTTCCCTGCCCCAGCTGCTGGACCGTCGAAAGAAGTTCACTCCCAGCCATCCACATGCCCAGCGGTTGAATGCTAGCTTGGCTAAATTGCTAGCGCTTCAACTGCTGCCTTTTCAGTTGGTAGACTCGGCCCCCTTCCGTGAGTTTGTGCAATGTGCGGTTCCTCAGTGGCAGGTTCCCAAACGCCACTTTTTCTCACGGAAGGCTATTCCGGCTCTCTACCGGCATGTGGAAGGCAATGTCTTGGCCTCGCTGGACAGGGCGGTCAGCGGTAAGGTGCATATTACCGCTGACTCATGGTCCAGCAGGCATGGACAGGGACGTTACCTTTCTTTCACGGCCCATTGGGTCACTCTTTTGGCAGCTGGGAAGGATTCAGGACAAGGTGCAGTAGTGTTGGAGGTTGTCCCACCGCCACGCCTCCAAAATGCTACTACTGGTTGTGACACACCTCTCTCCTCCACCCCCTCCTCTTCTTCTTCCTCCATGGCCTCTTCCTGTGGTTTGTCCTATGAACCAGCGGTGCTCCGTAGCCGTTCACGGGGCTACGCAAGTACGCAGGCAAAAAGATGCCATGCCGTGCTTGCGCTGGTGTGTTTGGGGGACAGAAGCCACACTGGGGCAGAGGTCCTGTCTGCTCTGCAGGGCCAGGCCGAGAGGTGGTTGACGCCACGCCAGCTTAAGCCAGGAATGGTGGTTTGCGACAATGGCACCAACCTCCTCTCCGCCCTTCGACAGGGACAACTGACCCATGTGCCCTGTGTGGCTCACGTCCTTAACCTGGTGGTGCAGCGCTTCTTGGGCAGGTACCCGGGCTTACAGGATGTCCTGAGGCAGGCCAGGAAAGTCTGTGTGCATTTCCGCAGATCTTATAATGCCAGTGCTCGCCTGGCTGAGCTGCAAAAGGAGTTGAACCTGCCCAAGAACCGCCTTATATGTGACATGCCCACCAGGTGGAACTCAACGTTGGCCATGCTGCAGCGGCTGCACACGCAGCAGAGGGCCATCAATGAGTACCTGTGCGACTACGGCACCAGGACAGGGTCAGGGGAGCTTGGTTTTTTTTCTCCACGCCAGTGGGGCATGATCAGGGATGCATGCACTGTCCTGGCACCATTTGAGGAGGCCACGAGGATGGTGAGCAGTGACAGTGCATGCATCAGTGACACTGTACCTCTTGTCCACCTGTTGGAGCACACGCTGCGTGGAATAATGGACAGGGCACTTGAGGCAGAACAGAGGCAGGAAGAGGAGGACTTCCTTGCCTCTCAAGGCCCCCTTTACCCAGACAGTGTTCCTTCTGTCCCACCCATCGCACAGGAAGAGGAGGAGGAGGAGGAGGAGGAGGAGGAGGATTGTGTCAGCATGGAGGTGGAGGCTGGCACTCAGCATCATCAGCAGCAGTCTTTTAGGGATGATTTACAGTCCCAAGAAACCAGAGGACTTGTACGTGGCTGGGAGGAGGTGGCTGCGGATCATGTCGTCCTTAGTGACCCAGAGGACTCCGGAGCGAATGCCTCAGCAAACCTACGCTGCATGGCCTCCCTGATCCTGCAAAGTCTGCGGAAGGATCCTCGTATTCTTCGGATCAAGGAGAGGGACCATTACTGGCTGGCCACTCTCCTTGATCCACGGTACAAGGGTAAGGTTGCGGACCTTATGTTACCGTCGCAGAGGGAGCAGAGGATGAGACAACTCCGGGAGGCCTTGCAGAAAGGTCTGTGCAACGCGTTCCCAGAGACTGGGAGGTTGCAAACTCCTGGTCCTGGACAACGAGTTGCTGAGGCTTCGGCCAGTCAAAGAAGGAGCGGTGGGGAAGGTGGCCGTCTGACCGATGCGTTCAGACAATTCTTTAGTCCGCAGCCCCAAAGTATGATCGGTTCCAGCAACCATCGCCAGCGTCTGATAAACATGGTGCAGGAATATCTAGGGGCAAGGTCAGACTTGGACACCTTCCCCACCGAAAATCCTCTGGCTTACTGGGTCTTGAGGATGGATCACTGGCCAGAGCTTGCACAGTATGCAATTGAGCTACTGGCCTGTCCTGCATCCAGCGTTCTTTCGGAACGCACATTCAGTGCTGCTGGAGGATTTGTCACGGATCACAGGGTGCGCCTGTCCACCGACTCGGTTGATCGACTGACTTTCATCAAGATGAACCAGTCTTGGATCACCACCAGCTACCACACACCTGATGCTGATATAACAGACTAATTGATTTTAACATGTCACATCCCTTCAAGACTGATGCTGATGCTGAGTGCCTGTGCTGTTATGTTGACTGGCTATCCTCCTCCTCCGAGTCCTCAATGATACGATTGATGATGATAGCTTGTAAGATCATTTTTGTTTATGGGTGCCGCCACCAGTGCCTAACGCCCAATTTTTCAGCCCCTGTTTAACAGGGGCGTGTAATTACAATTTTTGAAGCAATACTTTGCAACAGGGCTCATTGCTGTGCTCCAAGTACAGTATCTGTGAGGAGTTGCAGTGTTGTGCCACCAGTGCCTAAGGCCCAATTTTTCAGCCCCTGTTTAACAGGGGCGTGTCATTACAATTTTTGAAGCAATACTTTGCAACAGGGCTCATTGCTGTGCTCCAAGTACAGTATCTGTGAGGAGTTGCAGTGTTGTGCCACCAGTGCCTAAGGCCCAATTTTTCAGCCCCTGTTTAACAGGGGCGTGTCATTACAATTTTTGAAGCAATACTTTGCAACAGGGCTCATTGCTGTGCTCCAAGTACAGTATCTGTGAGGGGTTGCAGTGTTGTGCCACCAGTGCCTAAGGCCCAATTTTTCAGCCCCTGTTCAACAGGGGCATGTAATTACAATTCTTGATCTAATAATTCACAGCAGGGCCCATTGCTGCACCCACCAAGAGTAACTGTCAGGGCTTACAGTGTTGTGGCACCAGCACCACCATCAAAGGCCCAATTTTTACTACCACTGTTCAACAATTATATGTAATTAAAATTCCTGATATAATAGTTGACAGCAGGGCGTTCCAGCACCAACCAAGAGTAACTGTGAGTGCTTACAGTGTTGTGCCAACACCAACAACTAAGGGGCCTATTTCTGCAGAGTATATACGGCAGGTCCCTACTTTCAAACATCCAACTTACAAACGACTCCTACTTGCAAACGCAAGAAGACAACAGGAAGTGAGAGGAAATCTACCACTAGGAAGGAAAATTCTCTCCTGTAAGAATAAATATGGGAGAAAGGTGTCTCCTCTGTACTGATGCTTTATCAGCAATCCTTGTTTCAAGAAAAACACCACATTTCAAAAACAGTTGTCATTGGGACGGAAAGTGAGGTGAAATGTTCTGAACAGGGGCACAGACAGCAAAACAAATGTTACAGGGGTGATAACCCTTACCTATGTTTTCCAAAAAGTTTAAAAATAGATTTTTGGTCTGGAGCTACACTTCAACAATGTACCTGTTCAAAATTACAAACAGATTCTACATAAGAACAAACCTACAGTCCCTGTCTTGTATGCACCGCCTGTATAGGGCTGTTCAGAGTATATAGGGCCTTTTTTATTTTATGTGCGGGGTTCCCCTTAATATCCATACAAGACCCAAAGGGGCTGGTAATGGGCTGGGGTAGGGGGGGGGGTCATGGGGTAGCTATGCCATTTTTCTTAAAGAATTTCATCCATATTACCGGGACCAGACATTACATTAAAGCCGCAAGCAGTTTTAAATGGCTTTTTTTTCCTTTAGAAGTGTCATTTTGTGCAGGGACAGTTCTAAACACGGGAAACACGTGGCACTTCACAGGCATACTTTAGACACCCCCCAGGTACGATATTTAAAGGAATATTTGACTTTTTTTTTTTCACTTTATGCATCATTAAAATGACTGCTCCCGAAAAACGACCGTTTTTAAAACTTCTTTTTGCATTGATACATGTCCCCTGGTGCAGAACCCGGGTTCCCAAACCCTTTTTAGGACAATAACATGCATAATAGTTGTTATAATTAGCACTTTAGAATTCGAACGTTCGCATCCATTGTATTTAATAGGGTTCTAATGTTCGTTCGAACTTTCGGTCCGTTCGCGGGTTCTGGTGCGAACCGAACCCGGGGGTGTTCGGCTCATCACTACCCGGGGGTCACACACACCCGCTGGCGAGCCAACCCCCTCACAATATATTGTACATTCACATCAGTCCCTGTCTTCAATGAGGTTACAATCTAATGCCTCGTACACACGACCGGTTTTCCCGGCAGGAAAATTGCCATGACAGTTTTTCGCCAGGAAAAACGGCCGTGTGTATGCTAAACTGCAGTTTTCCCGACAGGAAAACCGCCGGGAAAAGCGGCGTTTTTTTTTTCAGCAGTTCTCCAATGTTAAACACTGCGAGGCAGTGCCGATGAAGCATACACACGACCGGGATTCCCGTCCAAAGCTCTCAATCGCAGTTTTCCTGTCGGGAAACCCGGCCGTGTGTAGGGGAAAAAAGCAACCGAGCAGGTTCTCGGTTTTCCCCTCGGATTTCCCCGTAGACTTTTTACCGCCGGGAAAACCGATCGTGTGTACTAGGCATAAGGATCCCTAACTCAGTCATACATTCACATTCTAGCGCCAATTTAGACAGGAGCCAATTAACTTGCCAGCATGTCTTAGGAGTGTGGGAGGAAACCGGAGGAACCGGTGTCTTATTGGTGAATACTCTCAATAATACTTTTGGTGAATGCTGTTTATAATGACTAAATTATCATGACAAGCATTCAAGGGTCTAACCCCTTCTTTCAAGGCCCAAGCACTGCTTGGACCTTAGACTAAGGTGGTAGGCCCCTGAAAGCTTGTCCTTAAAACTATTATGCAAAGCTACAGTTTAAAGCAGTCAAAACAGTGAATCATTAGTGGTTGGTGAGCTGCTGCAGTTTTAAAACTCTGCTTTATCTTTATTAAACCTGATTGACTTTTATTTGGTAAGGAAAATAGGGACATGACATACAGATGGCCCAGGATTAATTCTGTTTTGGGAAGAGTTTTTTCTCTTATCACATTCGTCTTTCCGGGAAGACTGTTTGTAGCACGTCACTGCAGGCTGTGCAGGATCTCTGGAGTATGTGGATTTTAGACAGCTTGGGCAAAACATGACTTTAAAGGGGTGTCTTTGTGCCTTAATAGATCCATCAAAGCACTTGGAGCCCTAAAACCTAGATTCTATATTATGCAATCTCTACTACAATTCCTAAAGGTCAAGCTTGCATCCACCAGCAACTATATCTACCATAAGCTCATCTGCTTTGGTTCAGTTCGCAAACAGTTTTGCATATTTTGCTTGAATGTTGTAAACTTTTTTATGAACCCCATTGAAATCTATGGGCGGTTAAAATTTGTTGTTCAATTTTGTACATTTGTATACTATCATCAAACAAACGGCATGAGAAGCTGCACACTGCCATTGCAAACCTGTACCAATGCCAATATATATATATATATATATATATATATATATATATAATATTGTCATCTTTCCTTAACAGCTCCATCACACACTAACAATATGGTTGCTTTGAGCCAACCCATGTATATCTATTTTCCCTATTCGTCTTTCAGGACAGCCACAATGAGAGACCTAGGCTCCTCCCTTTCCACAGGAAACACTGCGCCAGCACATATAAATTCTTACTTCCCCTGCCGGCCTTCAGTTGTTAGTGTTTCCTCCGGAGGGGAGACACTGTGCAAGGAGCCAGACTAAATCAGTCAGGGGACTGAGGCATTTCTTACCTGAAAGGAAGCAGGGGCTTCCAGGGTATTGTTGTGGGTTGGTCACCCACCTTCCATGAGCCACCCCAGCCTGGTCGAGTGCGGCTGAAGGCTGAGGGGGACCCCTATCGCGTCCACAGGGCCGCAGCAAGGAGGCAATCCGCCCTCCGTGTATATGGATACATGCCGCATTTTTGGAACCCGCGGGCCAGACGACGTGGCGACGTCATTTCCGGCGGAGGCCGGATGCTTTGGTTGCGGCGCTGATAGGGGCCCAGGCAGAAGCTGGAGAGAGTCCAAATCGCGCACAGGCAGCGTGGGATTCAACGGAGGCAGCCACCTGCAGTCAATATGTCGGAAGCAGAGGCTCAAGCGACACACACTGACTCCACCTCCAGCCTTCCTAAGGTAAGAGTACCCTGGGGTGGGTTCCTCTCTACCTAGGAATACCCCTCCATGCATGGTTCCTGTCCATGGGGGGGTAATCCCCCTGGGTGGTCAGGGGGGGAGACACTGATGCCTTACATATAGAAGGTTCAGCGCTCTCCGGGGGTTGTACTTATTTGTCAAAAAAAAAATAATATATATATATATATATATATTTGTACTAAATTTTTTTGTATGATTTTATTGTCTTCCTGTATTCTAGAAGGCTACAGAGAAATCGAGATCAACCCATGCCTCTAAAAAGAAGTGTGCCTCCTGTAGGGACACGCTAAAGGAGGCATGGGGGAAGGTCTTATGTAAAAATTGTATTGACACCCTGGTGAAAGAAAGGGATTCAGAGCAGGAGTCTGGACTGGCAGCTTCCGTGAAGGAGCTCTCGTCCACCTTTTCATCTTTCAAAAGTTTATTTGAAAGATTTCAACCCCCCTCTGTTCCCACTTCCCAGGATACAACCCCCCCACCGGCTCAGGGCCCTGTACCGGCTAACCCTGCCACTACTTCAAGGGCAGAGGAGGTTGCAGGCCCTTCCGGTGTACAACAGGCACATCCAGATAGTGTCACCTCTGAGTCTCAATAGGACTCAGACGGAGAAGCCCAGGACGGGGAGTCCAGGAAAATCTCCAGGTATAAGTTGTCCCTGGATGAGGTAGATGACCTCTTGGGAGCAATTTATACCACCCTCGGTATACAGACCGATAAAAAACCCTTGACCCTTCATGATAAAATGTATAAGGGTCTGGGTGAACAGAAGAAAAAAGTCTTCCCTGTACATGAAGTACTGATTGACACTGTCAAAAGGGAATGGCAGGACCCCGAGAGGAAGCCCTTCTTTTCTACATCTCTAAAAAGAAGATTTCCTTTCTCGGATGACCCAATGTCCATTTGGAATAAAAACCCCAAATTAGACGCCGCCTTCTCCCAGGTCTCTAGGAACACGGACCTAGCGTTCGAGGACATGGGAGCTTTGGCGGACGTCATGGACAAAAGGATAGACTCCCTACTAAAGAAAACCTGGGACTCTACTATGGGTAATTTAAGGCCTGAGATGGCCGTTACAGTTGTGGCCCGCAACTTGGAACATTGGCTCCTTAAAATCCAGCTTCCTTTCCGACTATCCTGCAAGGAGTTGCTTATATAGCGGACGCCTCTGCGGAATCTGTCCGCATTTCAGTCAGATCGGCAGCCCTGGCCAACTCTGCCAGAAGAGCCCTCTGGCTGAAGACTTGGCCAGGCGACAGTGCCTCTAAGGCTAAGCTGTGTGGGATACCCCTAACGGGAGACCTACTATTCGGCCCCGGTCTCGATTCAGTTCTGGACCGGACGGCAGATAAAAAGAAGTCCTTTCCCCCCAAGCAGAAGGCCCCAGTATTTTCAAAAAAGGGGTTTCGTCCGCAGGGTCAGAAGGGGGCTCCCAGGCCTGAAAAACAAAGAAAGACCTGGACCCCTAAAGTCAGAGGCAGAGGTGGAGCGATTTTTCGCGCTCCTCAACAGCCCGGGAAAAACCCCTGACTCTCTAGTCAGAGTGGGAGGAAGACTGGGGATCTTCCTCCCACTATGGGAGACAATTTCCCCCAACCAATTTATTCTGGGGATTATAAGTAGGGGATACCATTTAGAGTTTGCAAGGCCCCCCCCAGAGATATCTTGTCACTTCTCTTCCCAAGTGCAGGGAGAAATCCCAAGCCTTGTTGGGAGCTCTGGAAAATCTGGAAAGTCAGAACGTAGTATGCAGAGTTCCAGAAGCAGAGGAGGGAAGGGGATTCTATTCTCACATTTTTGTGGTAAAGAAACCTTCCGGAGAGTTCAGACTAATTCTGAACCTAAAGCCCCTGAACAGATCAATTGTATACAAACGATTCCGGATGGAGTCGATTTTTTCTGTCAGGGCCCTCCTCCCCCCCGATTGCTTCATGGTGTCTCTGGATCTCAGAGACGCATACCTGCACATCCCAATTGCAGAAAACTCTCAACGTTTTCTACGTCTAGCAGTCAACCTAGACGGAACAGTAGTGCACCTACAGTTCAAAGCACTGCCATTCGGGCTATTCTCGTCCCCCCGCATTTTCACCAAGGTTCTGGCGGAACCGTTGGCGTTTCTGCGACTTCAGGGAGTATCCATCGTAGCTTACCTGGACGATCTGCTTCTATTCACAGCATCCCCGGAACAGCTATCCAGAGACCTGGGAAAAAACAAGGAGTGTCCTTACGGACCTAGGGTGGCTTCTAAATTTAGAGAAGTCCAGCCTAGTCCCATCTCAGAGGATAACGTACCTAGGGTACACTTTGGACTCAACTCTTTTGAGAGTATTCCTCCCGATGGAGAAGATCCTGAAGTTAGACAGGGCAGTGACGTCCCTTCAGAGCAACCTCCAAGTGACAATAAGATATCTGATGTCGACATTGGGTCTGTTGACATCCACGCTCCCAGCAGTCCAATGGGCAGGACTGCACTTTCGCCCACTACAAGCCTTCGTTTTGAAGATTTGGGACCACAGTCTAGAAGCTCTAGACAACCTGGTTCAGGTACCTGCTCAGGTAAAGAGATCCCTCTGGTGGTGGAGGAGGGTTTCAAACCTGTCGCAGGGGCGTCTGTGGTTTATCCCGGTATCTCAGGTGATAACCACGGACGCAAGTGGCAAAGGCTGGGGGGCACACCTGGGATCCCTTCCAGTACAGGGCACCTGGGAGTTAGAGGAACTAAACAGGTCGTCCAACTGGAAAGAGCTGAGAGCAGTGGGTCTAGCGCTCAAGTTTTTCCAGGAGCAACTCTGGGGTCACCACACTCAGGTGAGGTCAGACAACTCTTCGGCCGTAGCCTACTTGAACAAGCAGGGCGGCACAAGGAGCGGAGTCTTGTCGGCCCTAGCAGCAGACATTCTGGGCTGGGCCGAAATCAACACACTCTCACTCTCAGCAATCGTCCTGAGAGGCGAGAGGAACGTCATAGCAGACTTCCTCAGTCGGACACAACTGAGAGAGAGCGAATGGGTCCTCAATCAGGAGGTTTTCCTGCTCGTAACCAGGAGGTGGGGCCCACCAGAGGTGGACCTCTTCGCGTCAAGAAAAAACGCGAAAACCCCCTGGTTCTTCTCTCTAAACAGGGGAGAGGGAGAGTTGGGAGTGGACGCACTAAAGCAAAGTTGGGAATTCAGAATGTGTTATGCATTCCCACCACCGGTTCTGTTGCCCGCTGTTCTAAGGAAGTTTCAGGTAGAAAACACTTCCCTGATTCTAGTGGCACCACATTGGCCCAAGAGAGCATGGTTCTCAGTTCTCAAACAGTTGGCTGTAGAACCCCCCTTCTTCCTTCCACCTCGAGAGGATCTCCTCTCACAGAGTCCAGTCCTTTGCCCCCAGGTACACAGATGGAGGCTAGCGGCTTGGCTACTGAGGAGGGCATGTTAAAAGCCAAGGGCTTTTCAGAAAAGCTGGTTACCACCCTCCTTAATAGTAGGAAAAAGGAGACTCGCCAGATCTATAGAAGAGTCTGGCTCCGCTTTAACAAGTGGTGTGCGGACTGTTCCTGTTCGGTCCATAATTCCACGTCCATCCTGGAATTCCTTCAATGTGGGGCAGATAAGGGACTTTCCATAGCTACCCTTAAAAGTCAGATCTCAGCACTCAGTGCTTACTTAGAGAAACCTCTGGCCTCCGATCCCTGGGTTGTCAGGTTTTTCAGAGCCCTATCAAGACTTAGACCAACTCAGAATCCACCATTTCCCAGTTGGGACCTGTCTTTGGTCTTGCAGACCCTTACGGGCGCTCCCTTCGAACCCTTAGAGAAGTGTCTAATAGGGGATCTAACTTTAAAGACAGTTTTTTTGATTGCAGTGATCACTGCTAGGAGGGTCAGTGAGTTAGAAGCCCTATCCATTAGACCCCCTTTTTGTATTATTTTTCCGGATCGGGTCGTTTTAAAGACCGATCCGGCATTTTTGCCCAAGGTTACTTCAAAATTCCACAGGAATCAGGAAGTAATCTTGCCTTCTTTTTGTCCAAACCCCTCAGGTGAAGGGGAATTGAGATTTCACACCTTGGATGTCAGGAGATGCACCCTGCACTATCTTGAACAGACAAGAGTCTTTAGAAAGTCAGACTCTCTGTTTGTTTATTTTATTTTCTGGGGCCAGAAAGGGTTACAAGGCGTCTCAACGCACTATTGCTAGATGGCCCAGAACAGCCATAGGACAGGCATATTCCTTAGCGGGTAAAGAGGTCCCTACAGGAATAAAGGCACACTCCACCAGATCTCTGGCAGCCTCTCAGGCAGAAAGGGCTGGAGCAACGCCAGAACAAATATGCAAGGCAGCAACTTGGTCCAGCTACGCTACCTTTGTTAAGCATTGCAGAGTGGATCTGGTGTCGGCAGGTGAGCAAGCCTTTGGGCGAAAGGTTTTGCAAGCTGTAGTCCCACCCTAGTTGGTAAGTGCTCGTCTATCCTCTCATTGTGGCTGTCCTGAAAGACGAATAGGGAAAATTAGAGTTACGCTTACCGGTAACGTCTTTTCCAGTAGTCTTTCAGGACAGCCCTAGTACCCACCCTAAAAAATTGGGGGGTCTTACTAAAGACCGAAACGCAGCATGATAGAGATAATAATAGTATGCTATTAATGTGTTCTTGTGTCTCCCCAGCTGTCCGGAGGTGATCTCAGAAAAACTAAAGGCCGGCAGGGGAAGTAAGAATTTATATGTGCTGGCGCAGTGGTTCCTGTGGAAAGGGAGGAGCCTAGGTCTCTCATTGTGGCTGTCCTGAAAGACTACTGGAAAAGACGTTAAAGGTAAGCGTAACTCTAATTTTTGTACATTATTGGCTCGTGCAACTCAGTTGACCAGGGACAAAGGCTATGCACTGCATTATAGGTTCCTTCTCTCTGGTTGAAAACCTGAAAATGTTTTGGTTTAAACTTCATCCCTACTCACTATTGGTCCATACATACTACAGCTAGCCACACTGACCACTGTGCTTGCCACTGCCTCCTGGAATGGCTGGACTCTCTTGCAATAGGCCTCACAAAAGAGTAAAAGGCCTAGGGTGAGACTTTTTTTTTTTTTTCCAGGCAATCTGTTTTTTTACAGATGGATTTTTAATGCCATTTGTGTTGGGGGGGGGGGGGCATGGGGCTTGCAAAAAAACAGACCTTCCATGTGGCATGTAAGTTACACTTTAATCTACCTACTTTGTATCAACCTGGCGTCTGTGCAGATTTAATGAACGGCCTTTATTGTATCACTGGGAAAAAAATAAATAAATAAAAACTACCAAGTTGTGTATTCTTTATCAGAACTGACCTTTTCGTAGGAGAGTCTTGGGGAATGTCGTAATGTAAATCTGCCATATGCTATAGTGTTACAGAATGACTTTGTCTATTGTGTGGTTTGATACATTAGCCGCTGGCTGGCATTTGTGTACATTAGAGAATATTCAGCCGTGATGCATCGCTGCCCCTGTGGCAATGCGCTGTTTGTTTTGTAACTGGGCATCCCCATTGTCAGATGATACATGTAACCGCAGTTAGGTCTCCTTTCATACTCCACTAGAGATGTCAGTAAAGCAGAACAGGTACTTGCCAAATATGATTAAATGATTGGAGTTCAGTGGCCCATTCTTATTTATTTACATAAACTATAGGATTGATGGTACAGTGTTTGGATAGATTATACAGAGAGACACCCTACCCTTCTTGACACTGCACAGAGCTATGGGGTGGATGAATCTGTAGATCCGATAATCGAATAAAGCCAGGAGCAAATCTAATCTGATAAAATGTAATTATAGAGTCTAAATATAATGTAACTATGAAGAATCGTGTTCAATGTTCTAGATATTCTAGAATTCAGAGGTCATGGGAGTTTGTAAGAAGTAGATAATTTGTTGTAATGTTGTTTTCTAATCCCTGAAACATCTCTGATAACAGACTAAACATCCTCAGTAGAAGAATAGGCTTCTCCCTATTGCATTGATAAAATGTGAACAGAATCACAATTTGGGCATCTGGTGTACATTTTGTATGGAAGTTTGAAGCTTGCAAGGCGAAAGTGATAACATAGTGTGGCCAGCAGGGTTAAAAATGGTAGATTCCATGAAATTAATAGTTTCATCTTCATCATTATAAGATGTGTTAACCTGCTTCTATTTCTTTACTGCTTAGACCGTTCTTTCTCTCTCGAAGAAACCTTTTACATAATTTTCCAGTCTCAAGGAATCGCTGCTCATAATTACCTTTCATTTGCCAAACCAGCAGCTGACAAGGCCTGTGCTTGCAATCACACTGAAAAAAACAACATTAAAGGTCCAGTTTACTTCTAGTCTATTTATATGTTGTCAATCAAGTCCTGATGTACGGGGCACTCTTGGACCCCTGAAAAGCATTAGGTACTTTTTTAGATTGTCCCCCTGACTTTTATTGGAATAGAGTTGTATCTGGACCTCTTAGCAGTGTTGTGTCACTTCCGTTCCCATTTTTGTTACATTACACTTCAAGCCAAAGAAACTGGAGATCCTCTGGGGTGTAGAAGCTGTTTGACCAGAAACCAGATCATTTACATCAATGTCAATACCTTAAGATATCAATATCTGTGAGATAACCTTACGGGTCCAGCACTACTTTTCCACTTTCCTCAACCTTTCATTTTTGGTTAGTGGAACCCCGAACCCCACCCAACCATACAAATGGCTTAAAAAAAAAAATCATTGGTGTCAATGAACCTTATCTGAGAGGCAGCAAATTGCTCATTGGTCAATTAACTCTTAGTAACCTCTGGAGAAACCATAGATTTCCATAGAGCCCTGAAACAACAAAGGGATGGGGACAAGGGACAGTGGCTGATGCTGACCCTACAGCAATCCCTCCCCCTAGAATTAAAGGACTATCTCGGTACGATAAAGTAACATACATGTTATATAAAAAGAAGATTTATTGCATAATGAAAATACAGTAGGTACATAATTAAAATTGAAAAAACAGAGGCCTGGGGTGACTCCAAGCAATATCTGTAGTTACAAACATAGAATGGTCTGAGTCTCGACTAGTTTCGTGGTGTCCTGCATCAGCCACTGTCCCTTGTCCCCATCCCTTTGTTGTTTCATACTAACCCGGATGATGGTACACTTTTAATGATTATTAACCCTTTTACATGAGGCTATACTCCCATTCTTGTCCATAGAGCCCTGGTTGAGAATGACTGAGTTAAACAGTCTCTGTCCTTGGACAATAGAAGGGACAGATTTACCAAGAGGTAGGAGTGGCTGGGAGGTTCTAATAGGGGTTTGGTCAAACCTGGGTAGGGCTTTAGCTTCTTCCACAGGAAGTGTTTACAGTTGAATACACTAAAAAGAATACATACAGTGTATGGGAGTTGTTTTACCTGCTTAAGGATTTGTATTTCTGTCCATACATACCTGAGATTTACACAGTTCCACCACATATACTGTCACTTACAGGTCTTGTCTCTCTCTCAGCTTGTGATTGGACAGGAAAAGGAGCACAAGACTAAGGAGTACATCGCTCTGTCACTCTTTACACATCAGCATTGTTCTTGTTAGCACTTTAGAGCTACAGTGCACCTGATTGGTTCCTTGTGCTGCTACTCCCACCTCCAGTCTCAGTTGTGCTGTACGGGGATTTCAAGAGGCTGATATTAAGACAAATTTGGATAACAACACTGCTTGTATTTAAAAAAATAAATAAATGGACTGTCGTATTACAGAATATAGAGCAGCATTAATTTGTGTCATTTATATCTGCCTAGTTCAACCCCAGTAACTTGTTATGAGGAAACATGGAGGATGTCATTGCTAAGCTCTCTATTTTAAAATGCTATTTGCTTGGCTGTCATGTTGGCACTCTTGGTTCAATTCTTTGATTCAGTGCAAACTTTTGACTTTTCTGTGACCTTCTTCTAATGGCACATTCTAGTAGCATTTTCACAACCAAGTATTGAACAACACTACTAAGCCATAATGTATATCTACTGTATGCATAATCTCAGTTACCCCAATACAATTATACAGGGAAAATATAGGTGTCTATAAAGTAAAATGATCTTTACATGGTGTTCCCATGGCTCTCACTGTCAGAAACTTGGGCAAACATTTCAATGTTTTTACCCATATAAATGACCACCTCTGAACAGATCTTTAAAGTGGAGGTTCCGCGGCATTTTTTTTTTTTTTTCCGCTTGCATGCAAAGTATTTGTAGATCACCAATTAGTACTCACGTGTTTGGTGACTTTAAACCTCCCCTGTCTTTTTTCTGGCAAAAGATGCACTTTTAAAATCAGCCGTCTGAATTTTCCATTTTGCTTGTGGGCATTTTGAAGCCCACAAGCACTGACTTCCTGGTGGTGGACGGTGTAATGCAGAAAAAGTTCCCCGGCGGATAAGGTTCCCCCCCCCTGTACTGCGCATGCGCGGCACGAACCTCAACGGAGTTTCCGAAAGTAGCCGAACATGTAGAGCTGCGAGTTAGCTCTACACGGCGCCTGCGCAATGACTAGGAGTCATGTAGAGCTGACTGCGCAGGCGCTGTGTAGAGCCGACTCGCAGCTCTTCCTGTTCGGCTACTTTCGGAAACTCCGTTGAGGTTCGTGCCGCGCATGCGCAGTACAGGGGGGGGGAACCTTATCCGCCGGGGAACTTTTTCTGCAGGACATGTCACATCTGGGCGAACTCCCAGATTGCATTGCGGGTGAATAGAAACGCCTACTCCCGCGGGAGTGAGTACCCGGAAGACGAAATTGGAAATGACATTAGTACGGTATGTACTACATAAAAAAAAAAAAAAGTGGCTAATGTACATGTTCGTTCTTTAAGGAGTGTGCTTGTATATGGATGTTATTTTGCCTGAACCTCCGCTTTAAGCCAAACTTCAGGCAGATAACTAAATATCCAGTCCTAATACGTATATGATAATTCGGTTTTAGGCGGTCTTTACAGACCTCTGTTGCACTACACAGCCAGGGTATTTCCTAGTTCAGTTATGCAACTTCCATTGTCACTTCTCCAGCCCCCACCTGCTCATTGGACAATGAACCGGCAATATCGCCTCCTGCTAGTCAACAAACAGGTGAAACGGGAAGCTGTAACATTAACCCAAGGAAAAAGTTTAAGTGAAACAGAAGGGTCTGACAAAAAAGTAGGTTACATATATATCTGTCAACCGTGTAGTGGTTTGCCTGGTGTTCCACTTTAACATAAAAAAAAGCCCTCTGTCCCGATTTTTCAGTGGGAGGTTTTCTTGCCCTAATCATGTGCAGACTAATATGTGGGAGGTGCAAGGACACATATGGGGGGGATTAACAAAGATCGGCCTGCGGAAGAATATGAAAATAAATAAAAGTGTTGCATGACAATTTCAATTCATTGCATGGTTATGGCGTGCTGTCACCCAACTCTCCTCTCCCTCCTGCATTGCTGCTCCTCGTTGACCACCCCTCCACAATGCGGTATTTACACCACTATGGTAATGGTGTACATTTTAGAACAATTTTTAACATAGAACATTGATGCAAGTGCTTCATAATTTTCACGCATGCCATCAGAAAGTAATAGAAACTGTTGCATATAATTTTGAATGTGGTTTGGCGCGGGTGGTACAACAACACATAGATCTTGTTGTTTTGGTGCACACAAAAAAGCGCAATTATTTACACAATTTTTTTTTTAATGTATTTCCCTTTGTTTATCCTCAGATGGTTTATATGAGTGGTAATGAAGACCTACTATTTGCTTATTGCTTTCTGTCTTTTTATAGTTCCATAAAGTCATCAGCTTCCCCCTTATACAGTGTTTACTAATCTATATTCCTACACCATCATATATGTAATCACTATGCATGTATACTGGACAGCAGAGTAAGGAGAGTTTTCGCACAAGGCCTCTGAGGGAAGAAAGTTAATGACTAACTTACATAGACATTTATTATTTGTGGCATAAAAGCTCTCCGGAATTACGCTGTCCATGGCTCCAACTGTAATGGATCAGCATGTTGGTAATAGAGTTATAGCTAAAAGTGTAATTTAATCCAGTTATGTATTCATTAAATAGTACATGTATTTTTACATAGAATGTGAACAAGTATCTGAATCTGTCATCCTATTAGTCCTCTGTGATCCCCTGAGCAGCCGTACTCAGACTAGTACAGAGAGATGGTGAACAATGATATGCTGTCTTCTTTGTCCAATCACAGGTTAGGGTGCCCAGTCTTAATGATGATGAATGAATTTCTCTTATTTGCTCCTTTTTCATCTGTTAAATATACCATTGGACGTGTTTATCGGTTTGATAACTGCAAAAATAAATAAAGATCTTGTCAGAATTTCAGAGCCGTTCACATGTCCTCTGCACACTTCTTGTGTTATCCCAAGTGGTGGGTATTGAGCACCTAGTACATCAATTCATATCAATCGGAGGCTTTTTTGAAGGTTCAATTAAAAACATTAAATAAAGCCAATGCATTTTGTGGTAAAAGCATCCCCCTTCCATAGAAATGAAGCACAATGAGATGCAATAGGAGATCTATGTCAGCGCTTGATAAAGGCTACCAGCCCTATGAACCATCAGCAGACAGTGTTATTTCAAAGAGCCCATTCTAGTTCTTTTCTTGGACTACAGAATGATTAACCTTTATGTTGTAGATATCTGAGAGTCCGAGTGTTTGAGGGTCTTGGCAAGTGACAACTAGGCAGGGCTGACACCACGTATACTGTGTGGTATTAGCTCACAACAGGATCTAGGTAATAAGTGAATTTCTGGAAGATCAATAGGTATTCTTCTGCACTTGCAGGGTCTTTAAACTGGTAAAATATGGGGAATTGTGCATATATTTCAGAAATGTACATAGGGCTCTGGCACCCATAAGGCCAATTGAAGCAACTGCCTCGAGTGGTACTAATAGAGGCATATTAGGAGGGTGCCACTGAGGCTGGAGTGTTCATACCAGTCACTCCATTTTCAGTGTATGTCAGCTCCCTGCATGCACAGCGTCATTGGTTGTCATGGGGTGGACATCAATCTGCACCATAACCAATGATGCTTCGTTGCAGCCACCATCATCCTAGCAACCACTGATGGAGGGGTGGGGCAACAATGGTAGTCTATTGCAGCATCTGCATATGCACTGCATACATTGTTTTTCTTTTTAAAATGTTGCCTTGACCCACACTTTGATTGAAGTATCGTCTGCAGGGAGGTTTAAGATCTGATTGTGCCATCTGACAGGGTTGTCTGGATTACAGAACTAGCTAAACAGAATGGCAAATACTTTGGCAGGGAAAACCAGTCACATATATGTATTTCAGTTGTGTATTTTGCTGTTTGCCTGGAGTCTGCCCTACTTAACATGTGCATCCCGTTAAAACAAACACAGATATCAGAAACCACTATCAGACAGTTCTTTGCACGGATCAATAAAAAGTCACTTATTGTACACACAAGGTGAACGTGACTTCTGTTTGCCATGGAAAGCATTAAATGTTTAATTACAAAGCTTTTGGAGGAAGACCCATGTAAGTGCAAACATAAATTTGGCATGTGGCTTCGGTAACATAAATCCTTTCACAACTATGTCGTAGATTACAGGAAGCCAAGTGACTCAGTGTGTGATAATCCACAAAATGATTCTTTTGGGTGGAGATCAAACCTGGTTGGAATGCAGTATCCCACTGACTACACTTGGAAATGCCCTGAAATCAATTAACAGGTTAAATAGCACATTTTTCTAACAGCCATGCATAACCTTACAGCAATATTGCAGTGATCTCTTAATAAAGAGAAGCAGACAGGGAAGGTCATGATGAATCTGCGTAGTCCCATAAAGTTAACCAGAGAACAGCTTTTTGTAATGCTCTGTAACCTAATCTGCTTTCAGAGAGAACCTTGACAGCCACACAGTTTACTTGCAATGTAAAAATGTCTAGGACTAAAACTTCTCCATTTTTTCTATTGATAATGTGCTCATTTAGGGCATACTCATGCAGTTACTCATTTATATGGCGCTAACTTATTACATGATGCTTTATAGATAACATTCAACTATTTACATCATTCTCATCTCTTGGAGTAGTTTGAAGTCTGATGTTCCTGCCATATACAGTTTGGGGGATGCTGATTTAAGTAGAGAATGGTTGGAATCTCTGAGTTTTTACTGTCTTTACCCCACTTGCAAAGAACTTAAAGGAGTAGTAAAGTTACATGTTTTTTCACCTTAATGCATCCTATGCATTAAGGTGAAAAAACATTCGACAATACCGCCCCCCCCCGAGCCCCCGTTTTTCTTACCTGGCCCCTCGAAAGTCCCATGCTCGTCCCCGTCATCCTCTTTGTTTTTCAGCCTGGCCGCCGATTGGCTACACTGGATGGATTGAAAGCAGCGCAGCCATTGGCTGGCGCTGCTGTCAATCACATCCAATGACGCGGCACGCCGGGGGGCGGGGCCGAGTGATACAGTCGGCGGCTATGGCCGCCGCTGTATCACGGGAGCGTGCCCGCAATCACTCCACACCATGCGAGCTCACTCGCATTAAGGTGTGGAGTCCTTGCGGGGAGGAGCCAAGACAGCCGCCGAGGGACCCCAGAAGACCAGGATCGGGGCCACTGTGTGCAAAACGAGCTGCACAGTGGAGGTAAGTATAACATGTTTGTTATTTTTAAGCAAAAAAAAGGGAAGCTTTAGTGCTCCTTTAAAGAAAGACTGGACTCTAGAAGCTGTGCTCTGAAGTCAAGAAGAGGACAAAGAATTGGTCATCAGTATTGCCCGGACTCTTTCTGCAACGGATCTTTTCCCCATTACTTACTTACTATGTCACTCATACCTCCCAACTGGCACGGATTGTGCGGGTTTTACCCGCAGAGGCTCCTCCTTCCCGCACTCCCGCGAGACTATCATGTTTCCCGCACAGCAGGAAACACGAAGAGAAGAAGAGGAGCAGCAGCAGGTAAGACCCCCCCCACGATCGGCGCACTAGTATGCCCCCCCCCCGATCGGCGTTTTTTAATGTTCCAGCGGAAACCATCACCCCCCACCCGCTCAACAACTTCTGTGGCAATTCCCGTTTTTTTTGCCAATGTCCCCCCCCCCCCCCCCGCTCAACAACTCTGGTTGGCAGGGGAGAGGGGACATCAGAATGTCCCGAGTTGGGAGGTATGTGTCACTGTGTCTCTGTGTTGAAGCATACATCGAAGGCAGGGTTTTGCTTCCTCAAGGGCCGTACACACGGGCTGAATGTCGGGCGGCATCGGCCGGTTCAATAGGAACACTGGATAACTTTCAGCTCATGTGTACGGCATTCGGTCCAAAGGGGCATGACCAAAAAAGATCTGATCGGCATCCAATCAGCACTCTCAGCCAATGGTGTGTTCTGATGGGGGGCTATCCCCCTGTCAGAACACAATAGCTCAGTGGGGGGAGATCATTGTACTAACAGCAGATTGTTAGTACAGCAGCTCCTCCTGAGCGTTTCAGTTTTTTTTTGTTCAGCCCGCTGGGTTAAATGAACAAAAACTCAGTGTGTACCAGGCTTCATGTCTGAGCCTCTGGCAAAGGGAACATTGAAGAGCACTACTTTAAGTGAGGGAAAAAAGTATTTGATCCCCTGCTAAATTTTGTATGTTTGCCCACAGACAAAGAAATGATCAGGCTAGAATTTTAATGGTAGATTTATTTTACCAGTGAGAAGCAGAATAACAACAAAAATATCCAGAGCAACACATTTCAAAAAAGTTCTAAATTGATTTGCATTTTAATGAGCCAAATAAATATTTAACCCCTTCGCAAAATGTGACTTGGTGGCAAAACCCTTGTTGGCAACCACAGAGGAAAGATTTTTCTTGTAGTTGGCCACCAGATTTGCACACATCTCAGGAGGGAATTTGTCCCACTCCTCTTTGCAGATCCTCTCCAAGTCATTAAGGTTTTCATGCTGACATTTGGTAACTCAAACCTTCAGCTCCCTCCACATATTATCTATGTTATTAAGGTCTGGAGACTGGCTAGGCCACTCCAGGACCTTAATGTGCTTTATTTTGAGCCTTGGCCTTGGCTGTTTGTTTTGTCCTGCTGGAATACCCATCCATGATCCATTTTCAATGCCCTGGCTGAGGGAAGGAGGTTCTCACCCAAGATTTGGTGGTACATGGCCCGTCGATCGTCCCTTTTAATGCAGTGAATTTGTCCTGACCCCAAAGCATAATGTTTCCACTTCCATGTTTGACCGTGGGGATGGTGTTCTTGGGATCATAGGCAGCATTCCTCCTCTTCCAAATCAGCAGGGGATCAAATACTTTTTTTCCTTCACTGTACATAGTCAAATCTAACTTAAATCTCTCCTAACACTAGCAGTCCGAGGCAGTTGTGCCTTAGATCTTACATTGCAGATACACAGCTATGAGGCTGTAGATACAGGAGTGCCTAGGCACCCCCACACTATTTTTTTCTAACAAAAAACTCTAAACAAAAAGGTACTTTTTCAGGGCATTGCTTAGGCACAATTATTATTATTTTGATAGGTTCCTGGAAACATCTTCACTTTTATTTAGTTCAGATCCGCTTTCGCTTACTTCCCATTAATACCCTTAAGGCCCCTTTCACACTGAGGCGTTGAAAAAACGCAAAACAAAGTATGAGATTTTTTCCTGCGATTTTACCGCGTTTTTACCGCTTTTGCGGTAAAATAGCGCTAATGCCTATGTGTTTTACCACGTTTTTACCGCGTTACTCATTCATTTCAATGGAGATTTTTTTTAGCGCCCTTTTAGATGCTCCAAAAAAGCTGTTTGCAGGATTTTTTCCAACGCACAGCCAGCAAAACGTCTGTGTGAAAGCCCTCAGGGCTTTCACATTGAGAATGATGGGGCAGGATTGTTTCAGCCATTTTTACAGCGCTATTTTTACCGCGAAAACGCGGTAAAAATGCCTCAGTGTGAAAGGGGCCTAAATATAAAGGACACCAAAACAGAACTTCTTTTTTTCCAATGTTAACATCAATTGCAATAATTTAAAACACTTTTTTTTTTGCTGCTGCCATTTCTTATCCAAGAACAGTGTTCACCACGGCAAGTAAAGCTAGCCATACATGGAGCACAATTTGGCCAGTTCCTGATAAACCATAATGGGTGTCCTTGTCGGTGTCCTTTTGCCTGACAAATCGAAGGAGCCAGAGGGAAAATATTGGGCCAATCAGTGGCTGCAGCCGATTAGATAGAGCCACTGTTCGAGTATAATGCCACGGTGGCCGGCTTCAGAATGCAAAAGACAGCAGGGGAGACACCTCTTCATCCATGCTGTTTACCATGGATGGGGGAATTGATAGATTTCTGAATATTTGAAAGAGAACCTCATGTGTGTAGCGCGCTACCCCCAGTTAAGAGAGCCGCTGGTTTTGTTTTGGGCCCTGTAGTGCACCGCTGTCAACCCCCGGCAATCGGCTCTACCTCCCGTGGCACAGCTAGTAAGGGGAGATAGGACCGCGTGACCGCAACTCTAGGTGACGCAGTCCTATGGCAAACACACACAGTGATATACTTTAAAACTTCTATTAAAGTAAGTGAAACTGACACCAATGTACTTGACCCAGATATTTTACTGAGGCTAGTGGGCAAGTAATAAACAACAGTATAACAAGTTGCAGATCCCTGCAATAAACAGTAATAAAGATAAACAGAGTAATCAGAATAATAAAGTATTGCTATGCAACTCTAGCGCTGCCCTTTTACAGCTACTTCCCCTCATGGGTAGACTAACACCCAGCAATGTCTATCTATGCAGTCAGGCCTGACTGATCTAAATGGAAGTTCAGTGAAACAATATTCGCTAGCAATCTTTCGGTGGTGCACTTGAAGTACAACATTGTAATCCCAACGAATAGTAAAGATAAAGTATCTGTCTTTAAACAGCTCTCACCACCCGGACAAGTCCAAGTCCGTTTCCTCCGCCGATTCGTCTAGAAACAGGAATCCACCGACATCCAAGTCTTCAATCCTTCTGGTGTACTGCAGCAAGGAGGAGAAGATGTCTCTAAGGCTCTGCTAGGCTGGCAGAGGGGCTCTTTGGAAAAGAGCACAAGGCCCAGGCTTCAGGCCTTGTGCATACAGCAGTTCAGCACAGAGATCCTCTTGCTAGGAGAGGGGGTGTCCAAAAGAGGCAGAACAAACTCCGCCTCCCCTTTATAAAGTCTGCCCCAGCAGTCTCTGTTCCGGAGCAATGCACCCTGGGTGCTGCAAGATGTACTGGGAGATGTAGTCTCTCTGTATTAAAGGGGAATACCCCGCTACATGTGGATCACTGAATGAATGGAAGTGGCAAATGACAATGGATTCAGTTTTTGGACATACTACTTGATCAGTTTTGAGTTAAGCCTGCAATATATGGATTTTCCCTTACTAGTGTACTGTATTCTGATGACTGGGAAGTCATTGTCAGAATACCCTAGCGTATCGGGGAGGAATACCCCATCCACATTAAATGTGTGGATGGGGAAATTTGTTTGAAAAAACTCATCCTTCTATGGCCAGCTTTAGACAAAAATAAAAAAGATTGTGCTTTTTGTTTTGCATTTGCCCATTAATTTCCAATAGACACCTAATGTTTAATGCATCATAAAATGAGCCAGTGCAGATCCCCACCATGCAGCCCCAATGCAACTTTAATGGGATACCTCACAAAATGTATTTGCAAATCATGTTACCAATGCGCATTAAAAAGCACAGGTGTGAATGAAGCCTTGAAGCCAAATTCCAGATTGGTCAAAAGAAAAAAAAAGGCTTAAACAGTACAGATTTTTAGGTATGTATAGACGAATTAAAAATAATATATATGTGATATATATATATTTAATATGTTTATATTATTAAATATAATAGCACATGCTGGTGCTATTAGTGCACATACTGTATATAGATATACTGGGCAGGGGCTTCAGATAGGGAGAGCAGGTTATGGACTCACAAACCTGGAGCTCATTTTTAAAGGGTCATCATCCCAACGCCGACTTCCCTGGTGGATCACTAACTTGACTCAAGCATACAAACAGTGAAGCACAGCTTGAGATATTCAACAAATAAAGTACAGCTAGGAAATATTAACCATGGAAGCAAGGATCAGTTTTATTGAACTGACAGTTGAATGGTGCAAGCTCTAAGCCTTGTTACAGTTCTGTTTCAGAAGCTGTCATACATAATAACGGGAACATCTGGAACGCATAAGAAATTGTGCAAGGTAAAGCTTGAAGGTGAGAAAAAGCTAAAAAACTCAGACCGGATGACCCCAAACACATATGTCAGAGATAAATCTCAGTAGAGATGTAAATTAGTGAGCAGTGTGCACACAGTAGCTGGCACATCTGACTTAACCATTAATGCATTTTAGAGGGACTTACAGTCAATTGCTTCCCAGGGAGTCGTGGTACAAGGATTAATGGAACTGTGTAAAGCGGAGGGAATTGGACTAGTGCTAGGGGGAGTAAGATGTTACTCACTGCAGTTAGAGTTTTGTAAGGCATCTGTATTTGTAGGACTGGTTGTACTGATGTGCTTTGCAGCATTTAGGCCCTCCTGACTTTGTATGCCTATAGACTTACACTGCTGTGAATTCAAAGCATATGCTTTTTTTCTTTTAGACCTCATTCAGACAAACAAATGAGGGCAGATAGGATAATTGCCACCTCTGGATGCAACAGCAAAAAAAAATCTGGAAACAATACCCCATAATGTTAACATGAAAGACGTTTGTTTGAAATCTATGCAAATTTATTAAAAATAAAAAACGAAAAAAAATGTACTAAAGTATTTACAGCCTTTGCCATGACACTCAAAATTGAGCTCAGGAGCATCCTGTTTTTACTAATCATCCTTGAGATGTTTCTACAGCTTGATTGGAGTCCACCAGTGGTAAATTTAGTTGATTGGACATGAGTTGGAAAGGCACACACCTGTTTATATAAGGTCCCACAGTTAACAGTGAAAGTCAGAGCACAAACCAAGCCATGAAGTCCAAGGTATTGTCTGTAAACCTCTAAGACAGCATTTTATCAAGGCACCGATCTGGGGAAGGGTACAGAAACATTTCTGCAGCATTGTAGGTCCCAATGAGCACAGTGGCCTCTATCATCCGTAAATGGAAGAAGTTCAGAACCTCCAGGACTCTTCCTAGAGCGGGCTGCCCGGCCAAACTGAGCGATCGGGGAAGAAGGAACCTTAGTAAAGGGAGATGCCCTAGAACCCGATGGTCACACTGACAGAGCTCCAGCGTTTCTCTATGGAGAGAAGAGAACATTCCAGAAGAACAATATTCTCTGCAGCACTCCATCAATCAGATCTGTATGGTAGAGTGGCCAGATAGAAGCCACTCCTCAGTGAATGGCACATGACAGCCTGCCTGGAGTTTGCCAAAGGCACCTGAAGGACTCTGACCATGTGAAACAAAATTTTCTGGTCTGATGAAACAATGATTGAACTCTTTGGCCTGAATAGCAAGCGTCATGTCTGGAGGAAACCATGTACCGCTCATCACCTGGCCAATACTATCCCAAGGTGGTGGCAGCATCATGCTGTGGGGATGCTTTTTTAGTGGCAGGAAATGGGAGACTAGTCAGGATCGAGGGGAAGATGAATGCAGCAATGTACAGAAACACCCTTGATAAAAACCTGCTCCAGAGCGCTCTGGACCTCAGACTGGGCCGAAGGTTCATCTTTCAACAGGACAACAACCCTAAGCACACAGCCAAGATAACAAAGGAGTGGCTACGGGACAACTCTGTGAATGTCCTTGAGTGGCCCAGCCAGAGCCCAGACTTGAACCCGATTGAACATCTCTGGAGAGATCTGAAAATGGCTGTTAACTGACGCTCCCCATCCAACCTGATGGAGCTTGAGAGGTCCTGCAAGAAAAATGGGAGAAACTGCCCAAAAATAGGTGTGCCAAGCTTTTAGCATGATACTCAAAAATACTTGAGGATGTAATTGGTGCCAAAAGTGCTTCAACAAAGTATTGAGCAAAGGCTGTGAATACTTACTGTATGTACATTTTTTTATTTTTAATACATTTGCAAAGATTTAAAACAAACTTCTTTCACACTGTCATTATGGGGTATTGTTTCATAATTTTGAAGAAAATAATGAATTTAATCAATTTTGGATTAAGACGGTAACATAATTTTTTTTTTGAAAAAGTGAAGCACTGTGAATACTTTCCAGAAGCACTGTACATACTGGTCGATTAACTGCGACCAGTTTATATGTGGACAGAAACACGTCCCAATGCAAACTATCTATCCAAGCCAGGTGAGGGGCTCTATTCACACACATAAACACTTTGAAGAGCGGTTCCATGCAAACCCCAGCAGTACGAGCCATTTATTTGTACAGGTGATCGTGTTATTACATGTGCGTGTGCATACAGCTGTTTCTCTGCCAGCAACAATTCACCTACAACCCTGCCCATGTGAATGAGGCCTTAAAAGTGTATATTTCTGATCATTAAACTGATCTCTTATGCCGTGTACACACGATCGGTTTTACCGATGAAAACAGTCCGATGGACTTTTCTCAGAAGCATTGAACTTCATTTTTCTCGGCTTGTTTTATGTCACGGCGCTTGGGACGGTCAGATTTTTGACTGATGGTGTGTAGGCAAGACTGATGGAAGTCAGCTTCATCGGATTTCCGATGGAAAAATCCATCGGAAATCCGATCGTGTGTACGCGGCTTTAATGTGTTTTCTGTTATTTCAATCTGCAGCGATCAATAAACTAATTCTTGTTGATCCAGCCATGGAGGTCCTTCTAACACACTTCCTTTCAAACACACATTTTGAATTCTATTGACCATTTAAATAATATTCCATACTGTATTCTAATCTTCCAACAATGTGTTATACTGCTGCAATATAAATACAGGAAATATTTGAACAATCTGCTCTTTACCACCCAGTAAATCAGAATAGACAAGAGGTCATTCTGAACTACTGTTTAAAAGGCTGAACAGTTTATTGAAGGTGTTCCTTTTTGTGTTTCATGATTACTCTGTAATAACAGCCCTGTCCTTAAATCACAATTCTGCTCGGACACCCTAATTTAGGCTTAAGCATCTTCCTTAGATACGCCACTAAATTGTTTGCCTAAAGCATTTTTTGGGTCCGTAAGCACATTTTGTAAATAGTTTAGAAAGTAGCAGAGCACACAGATTTGTCTTTTTTTTTTTTCTTTTTTTTTACGCATTTTGCAGCTGCCTTTACACAGTCCTAATAATAAGGGGTTGCTTACATGATTGCCCTTAATAGCTAGTGTTTTCTAAGAAATGGGGTATCCGATCCATAGAATATGTGTCCAAAATTAGACGATTGCGACACCTAATTGTTTTAAACAAACACAAACCCTTGTGCAAATCATAGGCGATTACGCCCTTGTGTTGAGGAATTTACGCAGTGGGAATCGTATACCGAGTCTTTGGCATGGGCGATATCTATGACATGACAAAAGAAAAAAAAAAGAAGTGGAACTTTAGTAAATGTCGAAAGTAAACTGAGATGAAATTAGAAGGGACTTTTGCTTGCTGAGTAATAAAACAAGATATCAAACACAATAAGGGGCTGCCACAAACAGACCTAAATAGCCGTTGTTAAATTGCTAACACCTGTGGACACGAATGTTGAAAGGCGAGCGGCTGAGAGCTGTGCAGGTGTTAATGTGAAGGCTGACTGCCGATCAAGATAGATGTAGTGAAAAATGCCACTAAAATTGCCAAACATTCAGACATGTCAGCTCCAGTATCTGTGAAATTATGACTTTGAAGATTTTCGACTTTTCTGCAACTTTCCTGTCATTTTTGTCCTGTGATTGGCCACACAGGAACACTGCTTCTAGCTACAAGCAGGCAGCAGTCTTTGTTATAGTACCTGCCATGATGACAGTTGCATGATTGCAAAAAGCCTGCAGTCAGGATGGATTTTGGTCTTGTAAAACACATTCTTTAAATGCTGTATGAGTTTTTTTGGTGCTTGAAGCTGCCCGTTCCACTTAGTGCACCAAATCACCAAAGTGCACCAAATCAGGCAAGGACTCTGCTGCAAAGGAAGACAAATATTTATCTTTCAAGGCGGTGATCTAAAGCCTCCCCAGTGACAGCGGGTGAGCAGCTTCTCCAGGCTCCCGCTGTCACTGTTTGAAAATAACGTGGCTGTGCGGTGCTCCACCTGCCTGGCCACATCATTCATTCACAGTGCTCCACGAATGGGGAAACAACAATTTCCAACAGCCTTTGCGGCTTCTTTTCAGTGTGTATCTGTCTGCCCGTATGAGGTAAAATAATAATAAATGCACATATTTTTCCCACAAAAAGATGTGTATTTATTAATTTTTTTAAAAAGAGAAATTATCCTTTAACTGCTTGCTGACCATACACTGTAAATATATGGTGGCAAAGCAGCTACCCTGGGCAAGATCATGTACCTACATGATCCTACACTTTCGGGTCAACGGCAACCTGCTCCCGCTGTGATTGGACACAGCGGGAGCCAATCATTGGGTTCAGCGGACATGATGTCCATAGCGACCTGCTGATCGTTCGGGGCACAGGAAGAACTGAAGTCTGCCTATGTAAATAAGGCAGATCACCGTTCTGTGGGAAGGGAAGGCTGTGAGCCTGTGTTCCTACAAAGCAGAAATACAGATCTCTGCCTTCCCACAGTAAAAGCACCTCCCCCACACAGTTTGCAAGCACTCCCTAGGAACACATTTAACCCTTCAATCGCCCCTGGTGTTAACCCCTTCCCTGCCAGTGTCTTTTTTTTTTTTAGCACCGATCACTGTAGAAGTGTCACTGGTCCCCCAAAAAATGTCACTTAGTGTCCGATTTGTCCGCCACAATGCCGTAGTCCCACTATAAGTCGCTGATCGCCACCATTACTAGTAAAAAAAAAAAATCCATAAATCTATCCTATAGTTTGTAGACGCTATAACTTTTGCCAAACCAATAAATATACGCTTATTGGGATTTTTTTACTAAAAATATGTAGCAGAATTCATATTGGCCTAAACTGATGAAGAAATTAGATTTTTTCAGATTTATTATTTTTTTGGAAAAAAAAAACAAGCCTTTACAAATTGGTAGCTGGTGGAACTGACTCCCAATTATGTGACCACTGTAACAGTCGATCCTTTTTCAAGGAACGCCAGGGTGGGGGGTTTGGGCAGGGGTAAATGTATCTTTTTTTTTTTTTTCATTTCTGAACTTGGGGGACCACCTAATAAGCAGACCTGGCATTTTCATGCAAGGCACACTTTAAAATCTCTATCAGGGTTTTTTCTGGTCCATTGGAGAGAATTCCCTTTACTTCCTGCCCCGGGACTATTAACAGAAGTGAGGGCAAAACTCTCCAAATGAATCCCCTCTTACAATTGTCACTGTAACATGTGTCCCCGTGGAAAGTTTTCCTCTCGCCTACTCTTAAGCCTCGTACACACGGCCGAGATTCTCGTCAGGAAAAAAACGTTGTTTTTCCTGGCGAGAATCTTGACAAGAAACTTGTCCCGGCGGAGTGCACACACGTACGATTCAAAAGAACCGCGGTTCTTTTGAATGGCACGCATGCGGTGACGTCATCGACTACGACGAGCGTGCGCTCGTCACATTCGATGCCGTCACCGCCATCTTGCTACACCCTATGCCTAGGAAGCTACCGCGCATGCGTCAAAGTGATTTCGAGCATGCGCGGGTTTCCACAGTGACAGGTAAGTGTACACACTCTCGCGTTTCTCGTCGAGAAACAGGCCGACGAGATTCTCGACGAGAAAAAAGACCGCAGGTCGTCTTTTTTCTCGTCGGGGAATCTGGGCAGTTTTCTTGACGAGAAAACTGAAACCCGCGTACACACAACCGGTTTTCTCGGCAAGAAAGCTCTCCCGGCAGTTTTCTTGTTTTTTTTTGCAGATAAAACCGGTCGTGTGTACGCGGCCTTAGTTGCAAAGTTAAAATTTTGCATTTCCCATCCCTTTTCTGTCCCAGGGACAATGGTCACCAGGAAAGACCGAGTGAATTTTCCCAGCTGGGACATAGACCGCAATAAAAACCTGACAGGAGTTCTAATCCTTCTATACTCCAAAGCTAAAAAATGCCTTTGGACACGCCTTAAAGCAGTGTATTTTTCTTCATTAGTCCACATTTTTGTCAATAGAGAAACTCATGATTTTGACGAGAAGAATTTCAGGTTTACTACTATTATAAATTTACTTGTGTTCGCTGTGCATGGATCTCACTTTCCACATATCAATCTTTTTTATCTTTCTTTTTATCAGAAACAAAGTTTCCATTTGCAAATAATGTTTCCAAATGCAAACTTTGAGTGGTAGTTATTTTCAATGTAATAAAGACGTTAAACTGGTTTGGAGAGACCATGGGAATTCTTTTGATGTTTTTGTGGAATATATTTGTCTTCTTCTCCCACCCAGGACGTCCATCAATCTCCTAACATCACTTCTTGTTGGATTTTATTTTGTCACCGGAAAACGCCAACATCAGGATTTCCAGGTTGACTGGTTTTCAGCCAATTAGTATTGATTAAATGCTTTTACACAGATGTAAACAAAATGTATGTGAGTTTATTTGGAGCTTTTCCCCTCTGAAATAGATTTTGTCTAGTTCTGAACCATGTTGACAATTTTTTAATTGCTTCTGGCAACCCTGGCCAGCATTTGTGCAGATACAGAGATCGTTGGCTGTTGCTGTTAATTATTGACAGGTGCTTTTTAAGTGTAACCAGGTCTGCTGGAGAAATTTAAATACCTTTTGTGACAGTGCCTCTCACAAACCTAGACTAGAAACATATTAACATCCAAGAATGAAACCTGTATGGTTTGTTGATTGTAACAGCCAAAAACCCTATTTTATTGTGTAACCTGCTTTTTTTGTCTGTTTTCCCATTGGGGTGTTTCACTATGTTTAGTTGCCCTGTTGACTACTGTCATCATAAGAGAAAATCCTAAATTTTAGAACGTTAGTAGAGGGGAAATCTTTCAGGGCCCATTCGCACGGTTGTGTTACAGTGTGCTAAACCACGTGTCCATGTTCTCCATATTAAAAATAGTGGCTGCTCCCATCCCAGCGCTGTAGTGCAAAAATACAACATGTCCACTTTCATCTGCGGTTTGGATCATTGGAAGGCCCATAGAAGTCAAAGGCAATGCATCAAAACACGTTATGTGCATTGGCATTGGCAACAGGTTTTAACATGTCTTGCTCACTGGCTCAGGGCCATCTTTTCCATTGGGCATGCTGGGCAGTTACCCGGGGGCCACACTTGCCTGGGGGGCCCCACCACCTGCCCAGCGACCCCAGTAAAAAATGGTGGGAAGCGGCGGGTCAGAACTGTGCATGCGCAGTTTGCGGAAATCGCCGAGAAGATCCGATCCTCCACGAGTGCTGCCTCTGTCTGTCCGCCGATGATGATGTTAGCCACACCCGCCAGACTTTAAAAAAAAAAGCAGGAGGAGCTGAGGGTGAATGGACAGAGTAGAGTGGTCAGAGCAGACAGCACAGCAGGCTTGAAGCAGAGTGTGGCGGAGTCGGACTCCTGATTTTCGTGAGCCTGTAACCTGCCCAGCCACCAGCCAGTACAGACACGGAGTGCCCTGGTCGGTGTCGTACGGTGAGTGACTGTCTGGCTGACTGTGCAGCTTGCACAAAGAGATCGGGGGGTGTTCTGTTGCTCTGATGTAAGTGGGAACTCTGATGTAAAGAGAAAGCAGTGGACTCTGATATAAGGTGGTCTCTGGTCACCAGAGCCCCCCTTACATCAGCGTTTCCCCTTACATCATGATCTGCAGCGTTCCCCTTTACATAAGAGTTCCCTTTCACTGTAAGGGGGAATCCTGCAGACTCTGATGTAAGAGGAAACTCTGTGCTGGCTGGGTTATAGTAACCTAACCTTCATGTCAATATAGAAATGTTTTTTTTTTTACTTTTGTTTAACTTAAACACATTGCTAATAGCACGATCTATATGTGTAAAGTTTAAATACTGACATTTGCACTGTTTGGCACTGAAAACTGTAATTTTAGGTACCTTTTTGCAGTGTCAGTAAAAAATGTGGTTCTGCCAGTAAATGTCATGATTTTTGTCAGTAAAAAATTCTCGTGCGTGATTGTGTAGACAGGGCCCCAGTGCAGTGTATTGCCCGGTGGCCTATAATGCTCTTAAGATGACACTGCACTGGCTATCTACTCCAAAGTACCCTATCTACTCCAAATCTTCAAAAATGCATTTGAAATGTGTGTCAACGAACATCAATAATGCATGTTAATGTACAAAGGAAATGTGCCATGACTCCTAACAATACTCCAGTCTGACACATTAAAAAACTCTTTATGCACTTACATAGATCAAAATAGGCCCTCAGTGAAGACACATGTTAGCTGTCAAGGACTGGGGTTTTCAACCTGTGGCTCGCAGAGCCCTCTGACGTTGCTCTGGACCTCAAATTGAATGCAGAAGTTTTGGTGCACTTTCAGAAAGTGCACCACAGCCACAAGATATAATAGAAGTCTATGGCAAAGCACAGCTAACACGCAGGTGCACGGTGCCGCTAAACAGCAGTGCATCAGTGTGAAAACAGCCTTATATTGGGCTTAGGACAGTAAGAGCAAATTTTCAAAAAAAATATCAAAATTCACAATTATTTCATTATGGCCTGTGAGAGGTTACCAAATCCCTTAATTGGCCCTCGCTCTTCAAAAGGTTGAGCAACCCTGATCTAAAATGTGATCTCTTCTCACTTTGGAGAGATTTCCTCTCCCTGATCGATTATTCCCCATCAAATCACCCCTATCAAATCATTCTCTGCAGCTATTACCTTTTGTACCACCCCCTCCCACATCCCTTTAGAATGTAAGCTCTACAAGCAGGGCCCTCCTGTACCTTCTGTATTGAACTGTACTGTAATTGTGCTGTCCCCCCTCTACATTGTAAACTGTTGGCGCTATATAAATCGTGTATAATAATAATAATAAATAATAATAATAATCAATGTAAAAAAAAAAAAACCTGATGGGGCTTTAACCATTCTCTATTTTATACAAAATTAAAACAATTTTTTTTAATATAATTTTAAGAGGTATACCGTAATTCTTCTTCTTTAAAAATGTTTCTTCACTAGGGCGAATGATAGCATATAAAAAAAAGAAAAACCTTATTTTCAGGGTGGTGAATGTGTGCAACAAGAAGCTGTAGAGTGGGCATTCCACAGAAATCCATTATTGGTCATTCGAAAGTGGCAAATGTGTACAAGGGATTGCGGTCAGAGAATGTAACATTGTTCAATGAGAATAATGAGACCTAAAGTATGGGAAATCAGATGTTAGACCAACAGTGGTGAAAAAGTCTGTTGGCGAACATGTAGGCAGATGTTCTTTAGAAATGCTGTAAATTCTCTGATGGGCAGCAATGACCAGCACATTGAACAAATACAGCTCCATAAAGACCTCTAATTTTCCTTTAAAAATGTTACTTAATTTTTTTTGGACAGTAGATCGTAATGTACTTGGGCAGCAATGTTCCTAATTCTTTACCTATGAGTCAGTAATGTATGGTACATGTATGTAAAATTATTTTTGTCCCATGGCATCGAATAAATGCTCTCTTGTTCCTATACTGTACAGCTGGCTTCGAACACACGCTGAAATATCCGCATGCATGAAATGGCACAGATTTTGTTTTTGTCAGACTGAATTAACTTTCCCACACTGTTATCCTTAAAACAAGTGCTAATAGAAGAATTAGGCAATCCAGATTGATCTTTTCGAGTCAACTGTTAAGAAAACCAAAATATTTTCCATGTAATTGACAGTCATTAAGCAGAATGGCTTTTCTATTCTTCCTTCGTTTCCCAAACTTCAGGGAGCCTGAGACTTGAAGAGCAGGTGTTATCTTTATAAGTTTCCTTATGACATCACTGCCCATGTGAATATCTGAGCCTGTGTGTACATTTTTCCACGGTCCCTAAAGGAGCATTTTAGAATGTTACTGATTTTGCAGAAGGTTTTAGATGTAAACAGTTTAACATAACCATTTAACAGATTGCATTTGAAGAAGAATATTATTAAGAACTATATTTCTCTATACTGGATACAAGAACAGTTACCAATTTACCAGAAAACTGCATATGGAAATAAAAACTTCAGCTAGCTAAAGAAAAATACCTCCTAACATCATCAGTACCTCTGAGGTGGGGATAATCAAACATAGGAGTGGTCTCTCCACATTTGGTAAATCGGAGCAGGGTGTGTTCTGGGCTTAAAACTTTTAGGCTCCATTTACACTTTGTGATTTGAATCATGGGCTGAATTGGAGCCATTCTGCCCATGATTCAAAATCACATGGCAATCACTGCACATAATGCAGAACACGCTTGGGTGGCCATTATCCCTTAATGGCACCCCAAACGTGATGTGATTTTTGTGCAATAGGATACCGTGGCAGTCGCGGGAAAAAGCGCCTTTTAAAATTGTGTCACACTTGTTGCGCCAAAAAGGAACAGGAGCTTCTTTTCACCCAACAAAGGCACATAGGACAGCCCATTTAAGTGAATAGGCTGGCCCTATGCAACACGCTAAATCATTTGAAAATTTCTAAACAAAATTGCATAGCGGGAACACTGATGAACAGGCCTTAAAACAGTGGTTCTCAACTCCAGTCCTCAGGACCCACTAACAGGCCAGGTTTTCAAGATAACTGAAATACATCACAGATGATATCATTTGCTGCTCAATGATTGCAGTATTCTAGTCTGCATCTCCCATAGGTAATACTTAAAATCTGGCCTGTTAGTGGGTCCTGAGGACTGGAGTTGAGAACCACTGCCTTAAAAGTTTATATGCATGGTTTTAGTATTCAGCAAGAAAAAGCAATTCTTACTTAAATGCCTTACTTACCTGTAAATTTAATTGAAAGATCATGCAAGCAGACACAGCTCAGCCTAAAATGACCGATTGAAAGGAACAACACATTGGAGTTGATTTACTAAAGGAGTAGAGAGTGTTCACTTGCAAAGCAAATGTAGGTTGAAGCTGTGTACACTTCAAACATCCAATCATATAAAATATATTTTTTTTTTCAATTTTCCTTGCACTTGTGAAAACATATTCACTTTATTCAATATATTTTTACATGCTAATTCTACTAGTCAGTATTGGCTATGAGATAATGCCTGTTTTGGGTTAACTGTCCTGCATTATGCGTGGCTCACTATAGTGTCAATTCAATAAGTTGTACTAAGTATTCTATGTTTTTTATTTTATCTTATAGCTTTCTTATCATACATTCAATTCAACTACCTATCGCATAAATGTGCAATCTTTGGCCAATGGCTGAGAGCGCTGATCAGAGTGTTCTCATCGGGGGAGATCGCTGTACTAACGTTTGATCGTTAGTACAGCGGCTCTGACCGGAGCTGTCAGTTTTTTTTTAATTCAACCCTCTGGGTTAAGCGAAAAAAAAAAAAAATAGTAGTACCAGGCATTACTGTATGTAGGGTTTACAAGACATTACCATGAAATGGTATCTAATCTCATGAAAGCTCATCGACCAGGGAAAAATAAAAAAACCTTCCCACCCCAACCCCTTTATTCAATTAATGTTTTTATTAAAAAAATTTAATTAAATTAAAAGCCCCAATTATTTACCTAAAACTGCAGTGGGTCCCAGGTCATCTTTGTCCTGACTGTAGTGTGGGATGGCCTGGCCTGCAGCACCCACATCACATCTGCAAAGCCCATCAGAGGGTCTTACAGGGACCTGAAGCCTTCAATAATGAGGTACCAACCAGTGAAGAGAACAGAGAGCACCTTCAGATCACTAATACTAGCAATTCAACCAAAAATTCATGTGACTATAAATTAAAGTTCGTTTTTATGGGTTTTTGCAAAAGGGGATTGTAGAGGATTGAACCTTTTTTGCAAAAAGTGTTTACTTCCACTCCAGTTGTAATGGCTCAATTTTTTCTAATTGCTTTCCCTGATAACCCTAAGCAAATAACGCACGGTAATGAAAATATTGCATGCGTTATGCTGTTGTGAACTGGTGCTTGCATATATTAATATTTTCCACATAAAAAATTATATATGTCATCTTATTTCAATCCAGGAAAAGCAGCCACAGAATGAGTCATTTGATATTTTCAAAAACACATATATTCTGTCTTTTCTCATAACCCAGCTTTCAAAGTTGCCAGCAGTATGAAACAATTTCCAGAAACACTTTACGGCTAGAGTACCTTCTCTTGTTACTCACGATACTGTCTTTGAGTAGTGCAGAATATATTTTTCATTAAATACTGAATGATGCAGTAAAATACTTTACTAGCGTTTTATATTGCTATCTCAATACATCTTTAAATATTAATTAACACACAAGTTAATATGAACCAACTGTGTCTGGTTTCAGTATTTCTTAATCACTGATCTGGAACAAACATGCAAATGAAAGTCAGAGAAAATCAAAGTTCCTTATTTCTATAACTGTTCTAGGTAAGTGATTCACAAAGTATTGAAGTCAACGCATCAACATGAGAGCCATGCAACCAGAATTTTCAGGAGAGTTCAGAAATGTCAATGATACATTCCTGCTACTTTTACTTTACAACTAGTTCCTCCCAAAAAACGGTAAAAATTTTTTCCAACATCCTACCCTGCTCCATTTTTTATAATGCTAATGCGTATGCATGTGGGTGGTCCTGTGCATGTCCTTCATTGGACTTTGCCGTCGCCTTCGCTTCGGGGAGCTGCGACGTGCACTGGGGTCCCCCCTCTCCCTTCGCCTTGTTGTGGCCTGGGGTGAGTGGGGGTTCCGCCACTGCGCGTCGACGTCACGCATAGCACACCGGGCGTGCGGTGTCCTTCGGGCACTGCACCACCGATGTTAGTGTGTTCCATAGCTGGCGCGCAGGGGGGAATGATTGGTGGGTTGGGCGCATCTCGCCTGGTCTTACGGCCTGGTTGATGGCGCCTTCCCTCCTCTCTCCCCCACTTGCATGTGTCAGTGTGACGTTGGGGGCGTGGTTATGGCGGCACTTCCCATATAAGCCTCTCCCTTTGCTGGGCCCTACACTCAGGATCACACACATCACTTCTCAGTTTGGAACAGCACTCACACTGCATAACTTGCTCTCTTCACTTTGCAACAGGTATTTTCTTTTCTCCTCAATATTCACACACTATCTGGCTTTTTTATCTGTATGCCTTTTCCACTTTGCAACAGGTATCTTCTTCTCTTCCCAATATTCACTCTCTATTTGGCTTTCCTATCTTTAATCCCTTTTATTGCTCCCTTTTTTTTTTTCTCAGGCTTTTCTCTGTTTCTTTTTCTCCCTTTTTCTTTTCTTTCCCTGCCTAATTAATGTCCTCTCACCTCACACTACCCTCCCCCACACCCTGATACACACCACTTTTTTACATACAGATACACACAGCTTTTAGTGTTACAACATTTTTTCAGTGTGACAGTTTTTAATTTTTTTCTTTTTTTCACAGAGGTCCCCACATTTGGGGTTACCCTACATAGCTTACAACCACTTTGAATTTTATTTATTTTTTCCACCCTCACGGGGCGTTGTCAGTATGGGTCGTTGTCGCCCTGCCATGCCTCCCCAGCTCCCGGTTGTGACGCCCCCTGGCTGGTCCGTGACTCTCGTGGACGCACCACCCCCATGCAGACGCATCCGTAAGTTCTGTGGGTTAAATGTATGGGTGGGGGATTTTTCTCCTATTCTATGTTTGCCCACCAGCTATGTAGCATTCTTTTAGATCATTAAAATGTATCTGTCTTTTTCATCCCCAGATGATCACTTCGGTTTTGCTCCTGATGAGCGGCCCGCAAGGCCCGAAATGCATAGAGCTAATATCTACCGATAAGTGTATATACCCATCAACCTTTATGGACGTTCCTTCCAATATATACCAAATCCCCCCCTGCTTATGTCTCCTTTTTAAAAAAAAAATGTTTTAGTGGATTACCAAGTTGCATAGGTAGCGATTGCAATGTCTGGAAGATATGTACTGTGTATCTGCAAATATATGAAATATCCTTGATGGAATATTTATTAACTATTTACTATTGTGCAATATTTGGTTCGGATGAAATATAAAAAAGTATTAAGATATATAGCAAAATGCATAAAATTTAAATATGAAATTGTATTGCGATTTGAACCAATTAAAAGCTGTCCTCCATCAAAGTTATCTCTTTGTGTCCGTGTGCCTCATACAAAGTCCCGCCCTCTACTTTCCTTTTTGAATTCCTGCTACTTATATTCCTGCCTCAGTCCAAGGCAAAAAGCATATCAAATGCAGCCCCTGCACTTGGGTAAAATGCTTCTCAAACTCAGGTAGTACACTTGCCTAGACATGTTAAATTAGCTCAGAAAGTCAATGGACACAAACTCTATTGCTGGCCATAGACGATGGAAAGCAGTTGGACATGTTTGAGTGATCTGACCATTTTATAATCCATATTGGTTCAGTGTCTTCCTAAACATTAATTACTTGGTTTACATGAGTTTCTCTATGTTAGGCAGTCTATGGGGGAAGGGGAAACGGGAAGAGCAGACAGTCCCATTGCTGGGTTAATTGGGTGGGAGACGATGGCAATCAGACAAGGATTTCTAACCTCTCCAATCATGTTGTCACTGAGAGCAACCATTTGGGACTGATGGGGTCCGCCATGTGGACATTACATCACCAAGCTAAACCTGATTATATGACTACAATTTACTGTATATGGTAACAACACTGATCTAACTGAACATATATGTTTATTGCTAGCCCTGATAAAAAAGGGGTGCAGATCCCCAACACGTGTTGGCTTCCTGTAAAGACTCAATAAAACTATTCAATCATTTACAAAAAAATTGGAAAATAGTCCCTCTATTGTCCCTCATAATAGAGTGGAGTGCTCCCAGTACACTACCCTTTACCGAGCAGTCTGTGACTTTTGCCTTGTTGAGAAGTATATTAGCGTTCAATTGATCTCCCAGTATCTGTATCTGTTGTGTATGGATAGCTTTAGTTTTAAATGCATACTTTTCCTATCTGCTGTTATCTAGAACATATCTTTTGTATCTATCCCTTCTTTTAGGCTCCTTTCACACTGAGGAGTTTTTCAGGCGTTTTAGCGCTAAAAATAGCGCCTAAATACCACCTGAAAAACTCCTGCCCTGCAGTCTCAGTGTGAAAGCCCAAGGGCTTTCACACTGAGGCGGTGCGCTAGCAAAAGTCCTGCTAGCCACGTCTTTTGAGCGGTGAAGGAGTGGTGTGTATACCGCTCCTTTACCACTCCTGCCCATTGAAATCTCTGCAGAGGCGCATTGCTGGCGGTATTAACCCTTTTTCAGCCGCTAGCGGGGGTTAAAACCGCACCGCTAGCGGCCGAATATCTCTGCAAAAACGATGGTATAGCAGCGCTAAAAATAGCGCCACTATACCGCCAGCGCACCTCCCGTGACCAGTGTGAAAGGGGCCTTAGATTGCAAGCTCCTTTTTGGCATGCTTATACTCTTGGAGGATAAATAACACTGGCTAGCATATCATTGTGAACTTTATGTGGCAGTGCTGTAAACGTTATTGGAATACATTAATTATAACAAGGGGAATTTCATTATAAAGCTGGTCTACATCAGGGACATTTCCAGTAACAAATCTAAAAATACGTTTTTGCTTTGTCTCTAAAAATCAGGGCCAGTTAACAGCTATGGACTTTTGCCTGATTTGCAGACAGCCCATATGAAAAGACCCAGCAAAGTAATTTGGAAACTCTACATTGTAATCAAATTTCTAGTGTGCAAACATCTGACATTGATCGAGTGTACAAATGTAATGTGACAGCCATATCCCCTCATTCTTTTGCTTATCTGATGGCAGTGCTTAAATCAGCCTGGATTATGATCCGTAATAGATCTAGACACCATCATACTATTCGTTTTTCTAAACAAGCCCAAATGAAGCATATCCATTTCAGCAAGTGGACGGAAATCTGCTTTAAAATTTAATTGGAGCCAAAGTATATAGATTATCAGAGGTGTTCATTCCAAGAAAAGTAAATATTCCTAAAAAATTCTTGTGTTATTTCGTTTTTATCCTGTTGCAGTTGCTGTTTTTCTATTTGTATTTTTTTTAAATGAAAAAGGTTATCAAAATGATATAGCTATTTAAATGGTTTAGAGTAAAGTCAGGAAAACTGGTGCTAAACTCTTCTTGAGGGAAATCCATATAAAAAAAAAAAAACATAACCCAAATTTTCCCCATATATAGTAGACACTCCCTGGTGCCTTAAAGTGTATGTAAAGGCACTTTTTTTTTTTGAATTGCCAAGAATGGGGAAGGAAAGGGAGTAGCCATATAGGCTCCCCTTTCCTCATGGGGTCACTGTAACTGCAAGGTTAATACATACGTTTCTAAGAAGGTTTAGCTACAGGGCTAGAGAGTCAATAGTTTTAAAAAAAAAAAAAAAAAAAAAACCCCAGTCAGTAGATTTGATTAAGCTCAGGTGTGTTAGAGAGTTCTGGAAATCTGAGAATCAGTAAGGGATTGGTTAGTGAAATCAGGTGTTAGATCAGGAAAATTCTAGAAGCTGGTTTCTGGTCCATTTAAGGAGCAGTTCCAGGCAGGTTAGTGGTGCGATACCAGAAGATTCCAGCAGGAGGAGCTCACGTATCGTCATGGAAGCCCTGATTCGTCAACTGATCGAAAAAGCCGAGGCTGCGGGAGGGGAAGAATGGATTCGACAGTGTCTTGCCTCACCTTCATATCCTGATCCCGAAGCAAGCAGCACGGAGGACCGATCAGCTGGGCAAACGAACAGCGCGGCGGGACCACACCAACAGCCATGCCCTGGAGCGGAGGGAGCGGTCGCGGGATTCCCCCATCATACAGCGGCGGGGACGGATGACGCCGCAGAAGAAGAAGAGGAGGCTGGTCGGAGGTCAAGCAAGAGAAGACGCCCATTGAGGAGGAGCGCAAGCCCGGATCAACCCGCTTCTGCCCATGGCAGCCAAACTTTTTCTTCTCTCCCTTATAGGAGCCGGCGCACATGCGCAATGACAGAGCCCGGAGATAGGGGACAAAGCACGCTGGGGACAACAACAGCAACAGGAGAAGTACGCCAGCAGCCCGCCCGTGGTCGGCAGGGGGCTCGCAAGGGCGGAAAGGGAGGACAGAGAGCTGCATGTGTGACCACACAGCCTGAAATCCAACAAGCCGACAGAATCCCTGTGCGGTGTGCATCGCCGGTGTCATCCCCTGGAGTGATCCCTGCTCAGGGGGCAGTTGGTGAGTCAAACACAGCACATCAATTATCTATATTAGCTAAATCCTTAGAACGATTGTTAACTGTAATGCAGGCACAGGCTACAAATCAGCAGGTTCCCAGAGATAACAGTGCAGGGGTTTGGCCAGCTTGTACAGCTGAGCCCATGTGTATATCTAAGTTAGCCAGTGCATCTAATAACAGTAATGTAGAAGCAGTAAGAGGGGTGCAAGTCACAGGGCAAAAAGAGTGCATGCCTTGTTTTCTGTCCCCGCTGGGGTTTCACTTAGCCTCTACAGTAAAGGAAAAGATTTGGAGGGGGGAATATATTGATCTCAGTTCAATTCCTCCCCCTTCAAAAGAACCATCCAGGTTTGATAAAAAAGATGATAGGACAGATGAGGAGCGTCGCAAAGCTCTCATTAAGTCCTTTTATGGGTGGTTACAATCATTTATAATATACGCTAGTGTGCTTTGTGAAAAATCCCCTGAATTAAGCCCCCTTTTATTTCAACACATTGATATCGTTTTAGAAGCCTACAGGAGTTTCAGTGGCTTGTCATGGTTGCTATACGATGAAGCATTTAGGCAGAAGCTAGCGGTGCAGCCATCTCTACAATGGGGTTCAAAAGATGTTGGCCTATGGCTCAATTTATTTCTGCCTCAAAAACAATCAATTTTTCGCTCAGCTGCGGCTGCAGGGCCCCAGGTATCATCTAATGTAAATTATAAGAAGGGTGTGTGCTTTGCTTACAATGATGCGCATTGCAAATGGATGGCGTCTTGTAAATACAAGCACGAATGCGCTTTTTGTGCTGGGAATCACCCAGTTTCCAAATGTTTTCGGAAATTACAAGCAAATGCAAAGGAAGGTATTTCCAAAAGCAGCAACACCAGTGATGCTCTCAAGCATGCTGCCATGGCTGCTTCTCTATCCAAACCAGCAGATAGCTTCATTGCTAATTAGCGGGTTCACAGTGGGTTTCCAGTTACCTAGTTTTCAAGGTAAAGGTTGTACAGTAGTGGAAAATCTGAGATCTGTTAATGAGGCACCTTTAATAGTAAAAATAAAATTGCTAAAAGAGGTCGCGTCAGGAAGGATGGAGGGTCCGTTTGACCATCCCCCCTTTTTGGATTTCAGGATTTCCCCTTTGGGTTTGGTACCTAAGAAAGAGCCAAATGAGTTTCGTTTGATACACCATTTATCATTTCCTTTTGGCAGTTCTTTGAATGATCAAATCAACACTGAGGCTATATCAGTGTCTTATTCATCTTTTGATTTAGCAATTGAGAAGATATGGTTGCTAGGGAAAAATGCTTTGATGGCAAAGGCAGATATTCGATCAGCCTTTCGGCTTCTTCCTTTGCACCCAGATTGTTTCAACTCACTCGGTATATGTTTTGACAATAAATTTTACTTTGATAAAGCATTGCCGATGGGCTGCTCAATTTCTTGTTTTTACTTTGAAGCTTTCTCAACATTTATAGAATGGGTGGTAAGTATGGTATCACATTCCACCTTTATTATTCATTATTTGGATGACTTTTTATTTTTAGGCCCGGAAGGTTCAGAGGACTGCGGTCAGCTATTATCTTCATTCAAATTAGTATGCCAACATTTTGGGATACCATTGGCGGAAGATAAAACTGTTTTTCCTACAACATGTATTGATTTTTTGGGTATAACACTGGATTCGGTCACCATGGGATTTCGGTTGCCTGGTGAAAAAATCGGCAAATTATCCCAATCTTTGCATTTTTTCTTGGGTAGAAAAAAGGTGACATTGAAAGAAATGCAGTCCCTTTTGGGGCAATTGGCATTTGCCACTAGGGTTCTTCCCATGGGTAGGGTTTTTTCCAAAAGATTGTATGCTGCCATTTCAGGATTAAAGAACCCGTTGGCCCATATCAGGCTATCTTTAGAGATCAAGCAGGACTTGATGGTCTGGTTGCAATTTCTGGAGCAATTTAATGGGAAAACCATGTGGCAGCATGATTTTGTGCTGGACAAGGATTTTCACCTTGAAACAGATGCAGCTGGCTCGGTTGGCTTTGGGGCGGTTTGGAGAAACCATTGGTGCGCTGCTGGGTGGCCTCACAGGTGGGTCATCAATGGGTTCTGCAGAAATATAGTATTATTAGAGCTATTCCCAGTGGTAGTGGCATTGGAAATATGGGGCAGTTTATTCGCCAATAGAAGGTTGCTGGTGAGCACTGACAACAAGGGAGTAGCCTTTGCAGTTAACAGTTTGTCATCTAAATCTCCTCCCGTGGTTTCTTATTTAAGATATTTGGTTTTTCTGTGTTTAAAATGGAACATCTGGTTAAAAGCGAAATACGTCCCAGGAAAGAATAACGTCGTTGCTGACGCTCTTTCTCGCCTGCAGATGGACCGGTTTTTCAAGCTGCTGCCAGAAGCGGATCCAGTGGGGGTAATCTTCCCTTCCCGTTTATGGGAGATAGCATAATTTTCCAAAACATCCAGGACTCTGTGGCGGCTTCTACCTGGAAGAGCTACAGTTCTTCATGGTTATTGTGGTCAATCTTTTTAGCATCGATGAGTCTGTCTTTATCTAATCATTCGGAGGACCTAGTACTTCTGTTTCTACAATCATTAATGTTGAAACAGTATTCTTGGTCTCACATTAGTAAGACATTATCAGGGGTGTCATTTTTTCTGCGCCTTTATAATCTGCCGGCTTGTCACAGTTTTTTCTCGGTGCGGCAGGTGCTAAAGGGATACAGGAAGAATAATTTTAGAAAGGATATGAGGTCCCCAATTACCCCGGCTATATTAGCACGGATTTGTGGGATAACTTCAGAAGTATGCTTTTCTGCTTATGAAGCTGTCCTTTTTAAATCAGTGTTTACGCTCGCATTCTTCGGTGCGTTTCGGATTTCTGAGATCCTTCCTGCATCAAAGAGAAGTAACATAGGCATGTTATTATCTAATTTGTTTATGGGTTCAGATAATATAAAGTTATTTATAGCTACAAGTAAGACGGATGCGGTTGGTGTTGGTAATTGGGTGGCTTTAAAGAGGTATAGTGTTGAGAATATCTGCCCAGTAAGGACCCTTCAGGCTTACATGGCAGTTCGCCCGCCCAGTTCAGGGTTTTTGTTCATTCACAAGGATGGTTTACCAGTAACAGTTTACCAGTTTTCATCAGTATTGAAGAAATGTTTAGCAAAACTTCAGTTGAGCAACACTAAAATAACGACTCACTCGTTTCGAATAGGAGCAGCCACAGAGGCTGCCAGGATTGGTCTAGAGGAGAGTACAATTAAGAAGATTGGTAGATGGAGGTCAGATTGTTACAAATTATACATTCGTCCATATTAATTAATTATTTTGTTTCAGGTCCCCTACATACAGTCTGGATTATAGGGCATTCTTTTATTTTTTGGGCACAGAAGAGAGCTGCTGATAGAATATATTCGGAGAATTTGGGCCTGGACCCTGCAGCCTTCCGGATTCATTGGTATGGTCGTAGGGGAATGATGTGGGAGGATTTGTTGTTTGAATTAAGTAGGCTATACGCTTTACATGAGGCTCCAGATATAATAATTATACATGTTGGTGGTAATGACATTGGGAAGTTAAAGACATTTGATCTGATTACCGATATGAAGGATACATTTAAGTTTTTACGTTTAGCCTCTCCAAATACGGTGTTTGGGTTCTCAGAGATAATTCCACGTCTGAGGTGGTTGGAATCCGCAGTTTTCAAGCCACTAGAGAAGGTCCGCAGGCGGATAAATAGAGCCATGGCGAAGTTTCTGAGCGATGGTATGGGTTTTTCATTTCGGCACCATGAGCTGGAGGGCGGTTTACAGGGTCTATATAGGGATGACGGGGTGCATCTATCGCCCATAGGTCTAGATATCTTAAACACAAATTTGCAAACATGCATAGAGTTGGCCGCGGTTTGGGGGGTTGGGGACGGGAGGGGTGCTGCAAGCCCCCCTCCCGTCGGTTGGGAGAATTAAGGAAAGTCAAGTTCAAGTAATAATCAGCTCGAGTCTCAGTGGCTGGGTTGAGTACGGGTATTGATAAACACTTGGTTGGAAAGTATGTTTTAAAAGTTAAAATTGGTGGATTATGGATTTATGTTTTGAAAACCAGTGAATCAGGCCGTGGCCAATAATTATCCAAAAAAAATAAAAAATAAAAAAAATAATAATAATAATATATATAAAAATAAAAAATGTTACATGGAGATTAATAAAATTGGTTGTTTAAGTTATAACTTGCTCTGGTGTTTTTTGTGCTCTATGCATGTTTGCGGGGGTGTGCATGATGCATGTGATCCCATAGAGATGGTGTAGGACCTAGGGCAGGTTTTTAATGCTGTCTGAGTGGGAAGACTCACCGGGGTTGATTTACTAAAACTGGAGTGTGCCAAATCTGGTGCAGCTGTGCATTATAGCCAACCAGCTTCTAATTTTAGCTTGTTCAATTAAGCTTTGGAAAAAAAAAAAACTGGAAGCTGATTTGCAGTTTTAGTAAATCTACCCCACCCTTTCTATTTTCTGTTTATTATTGTCACAGAGACAGAAAGTAACAAGAAATCCAAATGTTTGAGTTGTCACCAGATATAAGAGTAAATCTTCAGTGACAACTGTCTAAAAAAGGAATTTTCCTCAGTTTGTAGACATTTCTTTTTACTTCCTGTAACCTCTCTGTGACAAAAAAAAGTTTTGCCTTTCCACATGCACTTCTGGAGGCATCAGATGCCTGGCTCCCCCTCTATTTTCTATGGTTCCTTCAGTTGGCTGTTACGTCACTACAGGACACAGTAGTTATGTAGGGGCCAGCTGAAGGAATAACGCATACAACACAGGCTCGAGCATCCAACACAACCAAAAGTATGTTGGAAGTTGAAAATCCCTAACTCTTCAAAAGAACAAATATCAGGTAGCCGTAAAAGGAAGTAGTGGTGCTTTTGTTTGCAGAGGAGGCTTTCAAAAAGTTTCTTATTCTAAGCACCAAGTCACTTAAACTTGGGTGCAATGATGGTGCTATTAGTGCACATATGTCAAACACAAGACCCGTGGGGAGAATCCAGCCCTCCAGGTCTTGTCATGTGGCCCTCGCACTCAGTTTTACAACCAGAATGTGGCGGAAAACATTCCGCCACTTCTGGCCCTCACCTTCCGCTCCCACTCCCCAATGTCACTTGTAAACACAGAAACCTTCTGTGTTTACAGGGGACAGCTTTGCTAAGCGGCTCCTGGATCTAACAGATCATGCGCACATGGTGGGGCATGGTGGGAACAGATCTACAGAATCTGAGGGAGAGAATGATCTCCATGCAAGGCAGAGCCATCTACATAGGGAGGTACTAGAACTGGGCCAGGTAGGAGAGAGAGATGCTAGGAAGCTTTGGGAAATTGCACACCCTGCACTCTGTGCACCGCATACCCATGAACTCTGCACTCTCTACGTAGCGCACCAGCTGTGCCTTGGTGCTGCCATGTCTTCAAGCATAACAATGAACAAACCAAAATACACACACATTGGCAGTGCTTTTGCAGAACCATGATATGTTCCATACTTGATGGTGCTTAGTCATCAGGAGAGGTGTGGGACGATCTGACCTTATGCAAATACTGACTTTCAGAAAGTCCATAACACATCTGTACTTTATATTTTTTTAGACTTCTCCTGGACGTACACAACACAGCACATACACTTTGAATTTAACTGAATTCAAAATTGACAGTCAGTTTGCTAATTTTGACAATTTCTGCATCAGGACATAGGTATACTAAAAAAACAAAGATGATTTTCATAGCATGGCTAAAATGCTTGTTCAGTCCACTGCCATTACCATTTAATTTTAATGAGATTTTCCAGGGATTTTCCTGTATTCTTGTCTTGCATTTAATGATTTATGAGTACCTGTTGCTCTGGCTACGCTCTACTCATCCAAGCTGTTTTAATTTTAGCCTAGAGTAATGTAACATTTGGCCTACCTTTTTGTGGCGTCTGTCTTCATTTTCTGAAATCAAAACCCATGAATGATCCGCCACCGTGAAAGTGCTTTAGAAAGAGCTGTCAACAGCATAGGTCCGCGCATGTTTTCATAGTAAGTACAAGAGTGATTTTAGTTTCTGAAAATTCTTACAGACTTTGTACTCAGGGATCATTCATCCCAGTGCACTTTGATGGCCTGTATATGTGCCATCTAGTTTATATAAATCTCATTCAATGACCTATGTCTTTCTGAGTAATGGAGTGGTGTTTACCCTATAAGGCTTCAGAAAAGTTAAATGTCCTTTTTTTTCTTCTAAAGATACTTTTCCTGACTAGGATTTCCAGTTTTATGAATGATGGTTTTTATTGTTACCCCAAAGGCTGCACTGAGTCAAAGGGTGTTAATAATTGAGATAATTGTCACCCAGTGCCTCCAGCAGTCTAAGAACATAATGGTAGAGTGATTCTTACTGAATTGTATCTATGACTCTGATAGGAATATTAGATCAGTGTTTCTCAACTCCGGTCCTCAAGGCGCCCCAACAGGTCATGTTTTCAGGATTTCCCTCAGATGAAACGGCTGTGGTAATTACTAAGGCATTGAAACTGATCAAATCACCTGTGCAAAATAATGGAAAATCTGAAAACATGACCTGTTGGGGCGCCTTGAGGACTTGAGTTGAGAAACACTGTATTAGATTGTCCACTTCACTAGGCCAGGGACTGATGTGAAAGGCTCTATGCACTTTGTTAGGTATTGTGGAATTTGACAACATTGTATGAATATTAGAAGTACACTAAAGTGTATGGAATCTCCAACAATGAGCTTCTCTCATTTGGTCAGTTAAATATACCATTGTGCCATGGCATCTGTCCGATAGGTGCATAAAAAATCTGTTGATCCTTCCAGAAGTTCAGTGAGCTCCTAACGTGCTGAAATCTCAAGTAGTGTTATCAGCCCTGCCCAGGTTACTTTTGTGAACCATAAAACACCCCCCCCCATACTATGGAGACAAGGAGATGAGGTGTTCTTTACTCCTAACAAGCCTTCTGTAAGATCCTTTTTTATTAATGTAGCGGGTATGTACTTTCTAGGGTGTGAATTTGAACCTGACAGAGACATTGGTGATGTGTAATTCCCTGCAGCCCAGCGGGTGGCGCTGTCGCCCTGGGCTGGGGTTGAATCATTGCTGTGTGTCGTGCCTCCTTTTTGTCCTCCCTCGGCAGCGGTATGGTGGGGCGGGGAACCCGCTGTGCTTGCTGGGAGAGGGTATAAAGGGGCCGGCCATCTTTGTCACGGGGTCGGAGTCCAGGGCACCTTCAGCCTGTGGACGGTGGTTCGTGTCGGTTCTCTAGGCGGGCTCAGGCCTAGAGGACAGCCGGAGGTCGTGTTCCATTCCAGGCACCTTTAGCCTGGGGTGAGGTACTCAGATGGAGGTCCGGAGCTCAGTGCCCAACACTGAGTTCCGCGAGGGAAGGAGATCCTAGGGAACCCCGGGAGTGGGTACCCGAATCCGGAAGGCGTAATGGGGGGGGGGCTCCTCATTCGAAGACCTGGTGCAGCAGATTGCCAGTGACGGGTGAGTCTCTCATCGGAGACCGCCTGGAAGGAAATTCCCCCTCGCTCGGAGACCGCAACCCACTTTCAGGAAGGAAAGTGGAGAATACATTGTGTCTGGGCCTATTCGCATCCACACCTCCTTTTCTGTTCTGTTTCTACCAAGGGAGTTCAACTTATTGTGTTCATTCAAGAAGAATAAAGGAGTGTTGAAATTTAATGGTGTGGGGCTCATTTCCTGACGGACATTGTTCAAGGTAACTCTCGGTGGAGGCTCCAGGTGCAAAACACTGACCCGAAGGTAAAAGAACTTTGCTTGTATCACACTCACACCTGTGGTGAAGCTAACCTTGTAAAAAAGTTGAAACAAATGCACTGTTTAAAACTACAGTGCAATAAAAAAAAAAAAAAAAAACAACCTCTGTATGTCAAATGTCAAGGTATAGTAAATACACAATTGTAATGTAGCATTTATTAATAAATTTGGAAGTCTATATAGTAGTAGCGTCCCGAACCGTATGATACTACTTTACACTCCTCCACTTAGAATTCTATCTTAGTTGCAGTCAAGGGTTTACATCCAATGCCTCATATACATGTGTTGCTAGATACAGGAGGCCATCCAGCAAGTATGGCCGCTCTTGGTCTGACTTTCTGTGTAGAGAAAAGAAAAGATATTTGGCCTACAGAGACATACAGAGCCAGATGTGGATTTTAATGCGCTGCAAATTACTAGTGTGTATTGCACTGTTCAGGATAATACACCGATTCAGACCCAACGTTTGGAGGCCATCCCCTTTTGATGACAGTGGGGTTGATTAAGAAATAAGAACTTTTTTTGCCTTAAAAAAGTGAAAATTAAAGTAACACTAAACTCTGGTTAAAAAAAAAATAGAATATGAGTATGTCTTCTTAACTTAGAGCTATTTCTATTGTTCTCAGCCTCCTCCAAATCTCCATCTTTTTTTGTTGCTGTGATCTGACTTCCTGGTAGAGGGTGGCTACGTTTGTTCTCCATAGCCCCCTTGTATGTAGGAATGTAGCCTACAAAAAAGTAGTTAACTTTTTTTTATTTTACTTTATTGAAATGTCGCTAAATGACACTTCATTCAACTCTATGCACCAGAGCACGTGACAGCGAGTTGCAATGATCGGCTGTACTGTGGCATGTGCTATGTACTGTAAAAATGCAGATTTTTTTACCCAATGCACCACAACACACCTCAGCGCACCGTTATGATGGGAACATGGCACATAGAAAGCAGTTGTTTTCTATGTGCCCTTGTGCTGATCCTGCATAGATCTTTGCAGACCAACTCAGAAAAACTGCTGCAGTGGGAATGAGCCCCAAATTAACCCCAAAGTATACTAAGACTAAGCTCTTCTGTTTAAGAATGTATTAACTACTTTTTACATTTCAGATGCTGTTGCTGGGCAATTGGCATTGCTAAAATCATTAATTTTGTCCTCCTGTATTTCTATGTCTAATTCAATAGCAGAGCACTCTGCGGAGTCAGGTACAAGACACTCTGCTCCTCTCCTGGACACTGCAAATAATTAATTAACCATCACATTATAAAATGAAGCTGGGCGCTGCTGCATGTCAGGATTTTTACTGAGAACACATTTAATTATTTGCTTGATTTAAAATCTAGTCTACGCTAGTGCTGAGGCAGCAGTGACCATTTAAATCTTGCCCTCGGTTTTGGTGCCGTGCGGGTTAATCAATAAACTGCTTTCTTCAATAATGTTCCTTTTTAACTTTTATATTCGTTGACATTTGTAAAATCTGGAATGCTGGAGCCTCTGCTAGAAGCAAAGCGCTATTGTTTTATTAATTGTTTACTGCATATTTTAAGCTATCTGTAATCTAAATTAATTAGCCCAGCTGCCGATCCTTTTCCTCCAGACAGAATGGATTTGAAATCATCTTTTGTATGATGTTGACATGTTTTTGAGCTTTATTTTAATGACTTAGATGACTGTTGTTGTATTTTGAATGTTGTCCCTCTTCTCTGGTCTTCTGTTCATTTTTTTTTAAATGAATCCTGTAGAGTATTTTCAGTTAGAATTCATTTTAAACACGTCTCATGTCTACTTCTTGCTCTGTATTTTTATATTGCATTTTGTATAGAGATTTGTGCATTTGTACTGTAAGAGTCATCTTTATACCTAGTAATGTAAATTAGTATCCTTCCTATGGTGATAAAACACTAAATATCACTCCTACCATCACTAAAATGATGTTAGTGCAGACTCCAGGGTGGTCTTGGCTTCACTACCTAATGAGTCACTAATGTAACTCCACTGATGTGCAACTATTATGTGGGGTGGGAGTTCAGACATCACTGGCTGCATGCTTATTATAGTGACTCACTTGGGAGTGAAACCGGTATCAGGATGACCACCCTGAAGCCTGCAGCTTTAAAAGCCCATATTTCCCACAGGTTCACCTTGAGGGCTAAAGAGATCAGCTTAATTAGACTAATAGATCATCCATGGTTATCATTTAGTCAGGCCAAACCCATAGATTGAGTACAGTAAAATACAATCATTGTGTGGAGCTGATAAGTAGGAAGCAGCATCTGCACACGTAATGTAATGATGTGGTATACATAAAGTACTTTATACAGTTTATACACTGTGTATGTGTATAAATACTGTATATATTGTAGCAGGGTGGCCTCATGCTACTCAGTAGAATGGTGGTTATGGCAGATTTTGGGAGAAGCAAGGGCACTAATAGTTACATAGTTGCATAGTTGGTGAAGTTGAAAAAAGATACAAGTCCATCCAGTTCAACCTGTGTGAGTGTGTGTGTGTTTATGTCAGTAGTACATTGTATATCCCTGTATGTTGTGGTCATTAAGGTGGCCATCTAATAGTTTTTTGGAATTATCGATGCTCCCTGCTGATACCACTGCTTGTGGAAGAGAAATCAACATCCTTACCGCTCTGACAGTAAAGAACCCTCTACGCAGTTTAAGGTTAAACCGCTTCTCTCCTAATTTTAGTGAATGGGCGTATGACTTTTTAAATTCCCTTTCACTGAATTTTTTTTTCCATATGCTAGTGTCACCAGTACGGTATTTGTACATTGATATCATATCCCCTCTCAAGCGTCTCCTCTCCAGAGAGAATAAGTTCAATGCTTGTAGCCTTTCCCCATAGCTGAGGTCCTCCAGTCCCTTTATTAGCTTTGTTGCCCTTCTCTGGACTCTCTCCAGCACATCCCTCCTGAGAACTGGTGCCCAGAACTGAATGGCATACTCAAGGTGTGGCCGGTCTTGTAGAGTGTGAGAATTATCGTTTTATCTCTGGAGTGAATCTCCTTTTTAATGCATGCCAACATTCTGTTGGCTTTGCTTGCAGCATCCTGGCATTGCATGCCATTGTTGAGCATGTCATCTACTAGGACCCCCAGGTCCTTTTCCATCCTAGATTCCTCCAGAGGTTCTCCCCCTAGCGAGTAACTTGCATTCGTATTTTTTGCACCCAAATGCATTACCTTTCATTTTTCAACATTAAACCTCATTTGCCATGTAGTTACCCACCCCATTAATTTGTTTAGGTCTTCTTGCAAGATTTCAACATCCTGCATAGAAGTTCCTGCATAGAAGTTTCCACACCAGACCATTCCGAGTACTCGCCATTTATCACCACCCTTTGGTCACCCAAGGTCAGGTTGGGACAGAGGAAGTCCCAAGCCTGAGAGGAAATCCAGGAGGGACAAGTGCAGCTAGGGAGCTGCAAGGAAAGTTCAGCATCTGCACATAAACACTGGGATGTGTTTGATGGTCAGGAAGACCCTGCAGAGGTACTCGGAGCAGTAAAGCTGCCACAAGAGAGCCAGGGGGCTGAATGTTATGTCTTTGCAGTGATGGTGAGAACCCCCTGCGTGGGAAGAGCTTTGACTTGCTTTTAAATAAAAGTTTTGGACTGGCGCAACTCATTGTAAATGCACCTACTGCTTGAGTTTAATCACCCCAATCTTACTATATATAGAGAGAGAGAGAGAATTAGGAGGAAGCTTCTCTGCTAAAGCTGAGAAATTGTAAACAACAGAGCTATGTTTCATTAAAAAAAATGACTGACGCCTCATAGAAAAGCTCATTTGTATTAGCGGTCTTGGAGATAAGATGTTATCACATTGTATATTTTGTTTCACAATTGCTTTCATCTAGAGTCCAAAAGTCCCGCAAGACCATCTGAAAATAATGTTAGCAAATGTTCTATAAATCAGTTTCAGAACATTAATTCTGATGGTGTACAAATTGCCGTGTCATATTTAGTGTCAAAAATACAAGTATACTAAACAAAACAGTCATTTTAATGTAGTTTAGGTTTTAAATCAGATTGTTGATATTAAGATGGGGCTGTATATACTTTAATACAACAACAAAAAAATACCCTTGCCTTCCCCCCCACCCACACACACATACTGCAAGGGTTAAGTGCTTGTTATGTCTATAGGGGGCATGAATAGGGTATATTACTTACCTTTTTCTTCCCACCTCAGCAAGACCCATCCAGTGGTGCAACCTAACCCACAAAGCCTGCTCTCTAAGGTGCCCCCCGGCCAAGGTGGAACTCCTGCATACAATGTAGGATTAATAGCCCTGCATTTGATATGTGATGACAAAGAAGGACTGCTCACAGACCAGAGGGGAGATCTTCTAGTGAGGACACCTGTGACAGGACAACTGTCTAATAGGAAAATTCCCTGCCCTTTAAGAGATTTCCTCTAACTTCCTGTTTAGTTTGCCTTAACAGGAAGTTAGGGGAATATCCCTAATGGTACACAGACAGCAAAAAAAAAAAAGAAAAGAAAAAAAGATAACAATGCAGGACTTTAACCCTAGTTTGGTTCTACATTAACTTTACATACATTTGGCTATACATTTACTTTAAGTACTTAAAGTGATTGTAAATGATTTTTAAAAATAACAAACATGTTTATACATACCTGCTCTGTGAAATGGAATTGCACAGAGCAGCCCCAAACCCCCTCTTCTCAGGGCCCCCTCCAGAGCTCCTGGCTCCTCCTCCAAGGCAAGTGCTCCCTTAAGAAACTGCTATGGGGGCACTCATGCGGACTCGCTCCTGAGCCCCACTGTCTGTGTCTATGGCTCCCGCTGCCCCAGCAAAGCCAGTGAAACCAGTAAGTGAGGGGAAAGAAGAGCTTTCAGACAGGCACAGTGCTGGACTGAATGAGGGATCAGGTAAGTAAAAAAGGAGTGGGGGTGAGAGGGGGATACGTATTCCTAAATATTTTTTACCTTAATGCCAGAAATGCATTAATGTAAAAAATGTTTAGGCTTTAGAACCACTTAAAAGCAAAGTCAAACCAAGTTGCTGACTAGGCCTTGCTTCAGACTGTTGGGTTTGAATCACTTGCTACTGTAGTTTATATTCAAGTGTGAAATTTGTGCCATTGGGTTCCAAGTTTTGCCTACCTGCAGTGAGATGAGGTCGTACAGATGGAGTAAGCTTGCCATTGGAAAATACTTATCTTAAAACGTCCCTGTAATGTTGTAGATGCAGTTTTATATTAAACAATAAAGGCTTCAGAACTGGATCAAGGGTATGCCAATATGCAGTTTAAAGATGACGAAAGAAATTCCTATGATTAATCTTGAGTAATGTTCTTGTAACTTCATAAAATATTTGCTTACAGTCAATTTAACTGAAGTGAAAAAAATAACTGAACACTTAACATCTCAATTAGAGTAGCCGCTCTCTACCATCAATAATGGACTCTTCAAGTGTATACTCCTTTACAAATCTGGAATTCATATTTTTGCTGTGACTGTCTAATATTAGTTTTTCTGTATGTCTGTTACTCGTAAGGCTCATCCCTATTTCCGAGAAAATTGCTGCTTTCTTATAAATAGTTCAGTGCACCAAATGGATGCCTTGGCTGCATGTAACAGGTGCACTTTAAGCAACCAGATCATCTTCATCATTTGCTCATGGTGATGGGTTTTAGGCATATGGCAGGCATAGAAAAAGAAAAGGGTGGGGGGCATTTTAATAATAGTAAATTAGGAATAAACATAGAATTAAACCATAGTCAGGCTGGGCCCAACTGAATTGATGTGTCAGATGATCTACAAATGATTGCAATACTAAACGTAATTCCAAACAAAATAATAAAGTTGTCAAAATAAAGATGTAATTAATCCAGATCCTTGACTTAACAAAATGCCTTACATTTATAGAGAATTACAGCTCATATACAGTAGATGCACAAAAAAAACAGTTTTTAGAGTTTTTAATTGTAGTTAATTCAGCAGGTCCAAGATGTCTTCCATTATATTTGCTTCATATAAGCAGAACTAGGAAAGGTGCTAGATGACTTTATATAAAGCAGTTGTATACACGCCGATTTAACCTGTAAGGCAAAAGACATAATGAGCTAGTAGGTACCGCTACTAGCTCATTCTGATTTACTTACATTAGAACTAGGCATCGCAGGTGATCCCGGTCCACACCGAGGGAGCGGACATTTTCCCTCGGCGTGTCTTCCGGGTATCGCGGCTCTGGCTCCAGCTCACGAGTGGCCGTAGCCGCAATGTTGTCACTCCCGCGTATGCGCGCGGGAGACTTCTTTCCAGCAAGGTCCAGCACCTGCCGGACTTTCATCGAGAAACTCAGGATCGCATGCGCCGCTGAAGTCTGTGGCTCATTGCAAGGGGAATATCTCCTAAACAGTACAGGTTTAGGAGATTTTTTTTTTACCTACAGGTAATCCTTATTATAGGCTTACCTGTAGGTAAAAGTAAAAAAAAGGGTATACAACCGCTTTAAGGTAGACTGTGTGGCTTAGCGAAGCTAGAAGGTGCACTTCTGAGGCAATAGTGTTCCAGATGGTTTCGAGCCTCATCAATCTCTATTGTTCTAGAGGTTGGACTACATGTCTAATAATAGTATTTTTTTTATTGTTCCGAAACAAACTTTACTACTGTAATAATATATTGGTATGCAGTCGTTCAGAATCAGCCAACTGCCTGGAGTTTGTTTTTAGCTTATTTTTTAATGATACAGACTTTGCAGATGAATGATGAGCAATTACAGTCTGCAAGAAAGATATGGTCTATTCACCACTAATCCTATGCAGGAAAAAAGAATGTGTGCAAACTCCCACAATACACTGAATATACTTGTCCGCTCAGTACCCAGTCAAGGGCAGGAGAAGCCACCTGGAAGTGGTGGGAGCTGTCAGAAGAACTGAAAGAGGATGGGAAAGAGTACTCAGAAAAGGGTTGTTGTTATTATTATTATGTAGGATTTGTAGAATTTATATAGTGCCAACAGTTTGTGCAGCACTTTACAACATGAATTTGAGTGATGAATAGGGTGAATGTTGATGGGGGGGGCTGAGATTAACTGGACGGGCCACGAAAGGAGAGCTAAGGACGCTAGAGATGATGTCCTCACACTCAATAGCCAGAAGAGGTAAATGTAATGCCTTGTACAAATGGCCGGGTTTTCCGATGGGAAAACTGCGATGAGAGCTTTTGGCTGGGAATCCCAACCGTGTGTATGCTCCATTGCAGTTTTTCCGATGGGAAAGTGTGAAAAGTGGGAAAACTGCCAAAAACTGCCAAAAACGGCTGGCAAAAAAAAAGAACTGGCTCTCTTTTTTTTCCACCGGGATTCCCGACTGACTTTTTCCCGTTGAAAAAACCCGGCCGTGTGTACGAGGCATATGACTTCACAATCTGTTCTTATCACATTCCTACAACACTAATTATGGAAGTACAGTATCCATTTTATAAGGACAATTATGTAGGATACCTATGAACCTGTAAGTATGTTTTTGGATTGCGAGAGGAAAGGACTACTCAGAGGAAGCCATCTTCATCCTTTCTCCACTACACAATTCCTCTACTAATGTATTGCCAACAAAAAATAAGCTTGGGCATATTGGAAAGCCCAACGTCTGATATGTACTCGGTGCAAAGTAGTTAGAGAAGGGTAGCTATGACAGTCACGAAGAATGGACTTTCAAAAAGTAGTCAGAAATGGATGCTATAGGAAATTGTAAATTGGGGACCACCACCAACTGTTGTCTCAAAAGTCTACCAACTGTTGGTTACTTTATAAAGAATGTCTGTAGAAAAGCTGTTCCCTAATGCTCCGAGTTACAGTACCCGGTGGTCACTGGACAAACATAATAAGGCTTAAGATGTTTACATTTGTTTTTCAGATTTACATTCTTACTTGTTGTACAACAAATATTTGTGTGATCCGGTTTAAAGCAATGCAGTCATTCTGTATCAATGCATAGCTTTCAGCATTAGCATAAAACCATGTTGTATGGAGTTATCTTAATCTCATTGCTCTTAAGAAATCCAGCCCCATCAAACACTTTTCACACTCTCCATTGATTCTTCAAGCATGAAATGTTGCATTGACATCAATGGGAAGGAGAAATGAATGGAATGCAAGACATTTTAACAAGTGTTGCAAACAATGTGCTGATGAATCTGCTCTAGTGCTTTGCTCCTTGCCTAATTCTTCACATGATACAGTCTCTGGGACCAGCTCTGGACATACTAATGAGAACAAATTAGGCAAAGCAAAATAAAGTAATTTAGCTCATTTAATTATATTGCAAAAAGAAACCACAAAGGGAAAAGTTCAAGGCTAAATATTTCATCTCTTCTAATGTTGAAATAGCATAAAGTGCGTACAGTCATATTTTCCTTGAATATTATTGCTGTTCATATTGCTGTTATGGGCGTTTTCAAATTATACTGCAATCCTATATCATAAAGACCATTTGTAATTACCCAAAACCACATAAACAAGGATGTCAGCTAAAGGAATTTATATTTTTAAATACAAAGACCTCAACTTTAGACCTTGCCGTGTTATACATAACTTACTCTCTATTCAGGTGTTACTTTAGCTTTTAAGTGGAAAAGCCTTTCAAAGGAAAGTGGTTTTGTACATATTTTCTGATGGTCAGGTGTAAAAAATAAAATACAGACAATTTTTCCTTTCTTTATTTTTTAGCCGGGTAAATATATAATATTGAATATATTTTTTTAAGCTAGCAGGTGCAGATCTTGGCTACTTTTGATATTTTGAGATATTCAGGTTGATTTACTAAAGGCTGTTCATTTTGGAAGGGAAGTAGCACTTTGCAAGAAAATTACCCCCCAGAGCTTGGTGAAGCTATGCTGACTTCCATCATTCAATCATGTACAAGAAAAAATGTTTTTTTTTTCTATTTTCCTTGCACGTGATTGGGTATTCTTGGCAAAATTCTATTTCACTGAAGTCTAGCGCAAATTCCCTTGCAAAGTGTTTGCCATTAGTAAATCAAGCCTATCATCTCCATACAACCTGTTTACAGAGATCAAGCGCTCAAGCTGCTATTTACACAGAGAACGCAGCCATTGCAGCAAATGTTCTGCTCCTCTACTGTCAGAAATGCATGATTATTTTCAAATGCCAAGCCTGGTATGTTGCTTTTGGGATGTCTGGGCTTTACACAGCTTAAAAAAATGATTGGACAGTGTTCTTTGGCTAGGGTGCATGGTCTCTACTGTTTCTTAAATGCCATTTCTTTCCAAGTATCTAGTCCTAGTACCACCTCACCTATTCCTAGGTCACACTAAACTTTTTAGATACTGCCATGGAGTTTCTCTCTGTAGACCAGGCATTGGGCCTAAAGTAAGAAGTAAAAGTGCAATTATCCTTTAGGGAAATGATAAATGAGGCCAAAAAAATTGATAAGTACGAGTACATGGCTTGTACAAACTGTAATATAAGTATTTTACATTTACAATTTCAAATTTTTGCATTTTACAATTTTCCTTCCTGCAATTGTTCATATTTAAGAAGTGTGTATAATTGTGAGTGTGCATTTTGCCTTCTGATGGCCAAAGTCACATCGTCTAGGGGCAGTTAGTATCTGGCCTTTCTGAAATAAAATCCACGTGTTTATAAAGGACTTTCTTTCTCTTTCCCATTCCTTTTGATGCCATTTTGCAGTCTTAGGCTCCCAGTAGGAAGTCTGCTTTCCCTGGAGATGTATGTGACATTTGAGTATTGCTCACAGGATAAAAGGTAGTCTAGTGAACACTCACAGAGGAACTACTGACACAACCTGACAGCCTTAATCTGGGTCCAGAGACTGATTAGACGGCCAAGGGCAAAAACAAAATTGCTACCAACAGCGGCATAGAGAAACTGCTAATTCCCACCAACAACATCACTAGTGAAGAGCGGAATGATTATTTCCCTTTAGTCTCAGGCATTATCAACATGGTTACTCAGGGATGACATCTCAGTGGAAGGATTAACTACAATTTATGGCTCCCTAACCAGAGTGAAAGTTTTACACCCATTTACAAATTGCATTCCAAAAAAATGTTTTACATATTTTTACAAACACATATGTGGTATAAAAAGGAAATGAATGGATTGCCATTCAGTGCAGGGGTTTACTCACCAACGGGGACGATGACTGCAAGGAATTTGTATGTTCTTCCTATATTCAAAGTAAAAAGAAAGTGATGGGTATCATGGCTTCTGCCCAGAATTGACTCTGATAATTAATTTATGACTGTAGTGAAGGCTTTACATTTTAAGCACCTTTGGCAGCAGGGACTAATGTTGAAGGTCCATGCAGAGTATATACATTTCCTCGAAATTCGTCTATGCCATATTAATGGAAAAAATAAATGACCATTTAGTACAATCGACAAACTGAATCCTTAACTCCATAAAGCATTGACATTCCATTAGAGAAAATACTCATGTGCATTCATCAGTATTAAATCACTCTCACATATTTTTATATACTTTTTTTTTATTTTTTATCACAAAATAAATATATTTACTGATGCAAGAATATTTTTCACTTAAGACGCTGACAATAAAGCAAAGGACCCTGGAGCCAAAAAAGAGCCATTACTAGCAGCAACCAATTGGCATCATTGTTTCATGGTCCCAGTCAAAGAAGAATGCTGATTGGTTACTTTGAGGAACAGCTTCATCTTTGTTCTGCTTTTTATTTACATTTTTTTTAGGGTTGGTTTACTCCACAATTTCTGCGTTCCAGTGCATTTTCATGTGTTTTTATAAATTTTTTCCCCTCGTTTTTTTCTTCATCTCATTACAGGACATGTGTATTTCTTATGCATTCCAGTTCATTTTTTATGTGTTTTGCCACATAGTTGGTAGTTTTAATAACTCTGCTTATAAGCAGGGGTCTCAAACTGGCGGCCCTCCAGCTGTTGCGAAACTACAAGACCCATGAGGCATTGCAAGGCTGACAGTTACAAGCATGACTCCCACAGGCAGAGGCATGATGGGACTTGTAGTTTCACAACAGCTGGAGGGCCGCCAGTTTGAGACCCCCTGGCTTAAAGTTATGTTTGCAAATCACACCCACTTTCTAGGTAATTCTGTCCAGAGCAAGCCCACAATATGGGATGTCCTATTATTAATTAGGCAGGAACTGCCCACTTGTAACCCCAACATTCTCAGTTAATACCCTTTTTTGAGTTGCAACATATGCTTAGTAACTCACATAAGGGTGATGCTGTGATCTTGGTACACAACCTGGCACACAGCATCATTGGTATAGAGATGCGGGAATGTCTCCGCAAATTCAGGAATGTTGGTATCTTTGTTAGGGCTGTCTGGTTGCTACAAATAACACTGGTTCATTCATTAAAGGCAACATGTCCAAAAACTTGAGCAATTAAAAAATGTATAAGCAGAGTTTGCCTTCTATAAAAACATGTCAAAATGATCAGAAGTATGAAAAGTACTGTAGAAGTTGTGTGCAAATGCTTACTTTTTCTGTGAAAGTTGATCTTGCCCCCCCCTTATTGGTCAATGTGGCTGTCCATCACTCAAAAGAGCCAATAGGGAATCTCTGGAGGTGGGATTTTATATCAATTTGCATATAATTTTAGCTTCTAATATCTTGGTACTGAATCTATGTTTTAAAAAAACTAAAATTAACTTCAACATATGGCCAGTTTGATTTCAGAGGTTTTATGTTAGTCCTATGGAAGGGAATATCAATCACCCCCATTACGTAGCAAATCCTTTTTACACATGCGAGCAGCTAAACTACCCTTGTGAGTTTGTGGCTATAAAATAGTCATAAAGTTATGATTTCCTTATATCAGACATTGAAGCTCTGATTTATTAAATACTGTATGCAGACTCATTTCATTTCCAGGTATTACCATGACAACAAATGTATTATTAGGGGTACATGTGGCAGCAAGTGATTGTAATGCCTTCAGAATAATCATGATGCTTAACATCTTTTTCATTATTGAATGTCCATATTCAAGCCTGACATTGAAAAATGCCGTTTTATACATTTTTATTTAATTTTTAATCTGTTCATACAAGCATGTATTTTTTAATGTTCTAATATACCAAATAAAAGATTTTTTTTAGGTTGTTGATCGAGTTTTCTCTAAACTTAAGGGAGGCACTTTTCTTATTTTTTTGGGGCGGTTTTTACATGAGTTTTTGTTTTAATATAAAAAAGATGGAATGCAGCTTGGGTTCAGCCAGTCCCCATTCTCCCCACACCTAAAAAAATGTGCTAGAATTACTTAAGTTATTGTTAATAATTTGATCATTTTGTGGAGGTGGAGGTTTTGATAACTCTTTGGTAATCATGGACCTGTTCTGTTTCAGACATACTATATATGGTCTAAAAAGTTTGTGGCCACCAGATTGTCACACCTATATGAGCTATTTGGACATCTTCCAAAGCCGTTGGCATTAATATGGAGTTGGTCCCCACATTATGGCTGTAACAGCTTCCACACCAAACTCATCAAACAATGTCTTTTTGGACCTCAGTAATATGGAGGGGTTTTAACATACTTTTGTCTATATATTTTATAAGGTATCGGTTTTAGGGTTGGTGTAGGTGATAGCATCATTTGCCCTTTTGCACTTGTGCTTATTTAACCCTAAGAGCAGCAAACAGTTACAAAACATTTATTAAGCAAAACTGAATGTGAGCTGGTAGGACCTGGTCCTGTCCACATTCTTAGTGATAAATTTAAGTAAGTTAAATGGCCATGTGAATTGTGTACATTTCAAGTGTTTTGGGGGCATCTATCTCAATTATAACTGGTGCAGTTTGAGTGGTTGTATAAAGGTACCCTCAACCTGTCTAAAGGTACCCTTAAGCTGATTGCTTAAGTTGGTATACAATTAAATGCTGGTTATCTTAGAGTACATTTCAACATGCTAGCACAGCAACCTGGCAGGACTGACAGTGGTCCTGGCTAGTCCATACCCCAACATAGGTCACGATATGTCATCTTCTGAGGGGAGAGGGCAAACTCTGGAATGCAATCCAATTACTAGCAATTAAAGATAAAATCTCATCAGTCACTGATACTGACCAATTACTTTTTCTTTTATCTGATTGTCACTTCACTCCCCAAGATGAATATTTTAAAAGTAAATTCTTCCTATTTTAAATGACAATCTTAATTCCTGGAACGGAATTCCGTTCAAGCTGTCTTGCATACGCACTGTCACACCAAATTCCAACCGTCAAGAATGCGGTGACCTACAACACTACTATGACCCGAGAAAAATTAAAGCGGAGCTCCACCCTAAAGTGGAACTTCCACTGATCGGAACCCTCCCCCCCCTCCGGTGTCACAATTGACACCTTTCAGGGGGGAGGGGGGTGCAGATACCTGTCTAAGACAGGTATTTGCACCCACTTCCGGGAGTCCTCTCTGCGGGAAATCTGCGGGAAGCACGTCACTTCCCGCAGATTCCCCGTTGTGTTCTGGGAGACACTCAGCTCCCAGAACACAGGGGACCATTCAAAACGGTGCAGCGCGACTCACGCATGCGCCGCAGGGAACCGGGCATGAAGCCGCAAGGCTTCACTTCCTGGTTCCCTCACCGAGGATGGCGGTGGGGCAGCAGAGTGACGAGTGATTGCTCGTCCTCTGCTGCGGACATCGCTGGACTCCAGGACAGATAACTGTCCATATATTAAAAGTCAGCAGCTGCTGTATTTGCAGCTGCTGGCTTTTAATATTTTTTTTTTCTGCGGCACCTCCACTTTAAGTTCAATGCTTCCGAGCATGTGTCGACTTGATTCTGAGCATGCGTGGTTTTTAGTCCGTCGGAATTGCATCCAGACGAATGGAAATTCCGATAGAATTTTTTTCCGTCCGACGTTCTCTTTCTAAGTCCGTCGGAATTTCCGAAGGAAAAAGTCCGATGGGGCGCAAACACACGTTCAGAATATCCGATGAAAAAATTCCGCCAGACTTTTTCCATCAGAACGTGTGTGCGGCATAATGCTCTCCATACATGTACCCTATATGATGATTCGATATTGTGATCATTTTAATGAGAAGATTGTATCAGAAATTGAGTCAACAATAGTAGACAATTGTTTTCATGGAAAAACATCAGTCAAAATATCCCTTTTTTTTTGTGTTTTTTTTTTTGGTTTTGTTTTGCTTTATTGTGCTGAACAGTTGTTTTCCAGTGAAGGATTATTTGAACCAACTGCATTTTGGATTGGTTGCGTCTCTGTATTTTAGGGCTTAGTCACACCATCTCCAATGAGCTGCATTTTCAAAGCAAAAGCACATGGAAAGCAAATGTTTTCTATGTGCCCTGTTCACTCCACAAAACTTTGTTGAGGTGTCTTGAAGTGCATTGAGAAAAAAGACAAACCAGCTGCTTTTTTCCCCAGCTCAACTCACTGCACCCTAGGTCATTGTGAACATTGCATGGATTTGAAGGAAATGTCATTGCAACACATTGGGTTTGATTTTCTAAAAGTGAAGAGTGCAAAATCTGTTAGGCCGGTTTCACACTGGGGCAGTGGGGGCGGTGGCGGTATAGCGCCGCTATTTTTAGCGGCGCTATACCGTCGCGATCACAGAGGTATTCGGCCGCTAGCGGTGCGGTTTTAACCCCTGCTAGCGGCCGAAAAAGGGTTAATACCACCCGCAAACCGCGGCTACAGCTGCGGTTTGCGGGCGGTATTACCGCGGTATCCCATTCATTTCAATGGGAAGGAGCGGTGGAGGAGCGGTAAACACACCGCTCCAAAGATGCGGCTAGCAGGATTTTTTTTTAAGTCCTGTTAGTGCACCGCTCCAGTATGAGAGCAAAATAGCGCCTGCAAACCGCCCCAGTGTGAAAGGGGCCTTACAGCTGTGCATGGTACGCTTCTAATTTCTATGCAGAGCTGCACCGGATTTTGCACTCTCCAGTTTAGTAAATCAAACTCATAGCAACATTGTAATGTGTTGTGATTTACTGCTTTAAAAAAAGAAAAAAAAAGAATGTTACATTTATTACGTTAGTGTGTTTTCTGTGCGTATTAGACAGCCCTTTACCTATACGGCTGACAGCAGGGGTCCGGTGCGTCTCTGTTCTCCGTTTCAGGGACAAATCAGGCCCGAATTCAGACCTAAAAGGGAGCCAAAGATGCAGAGGACCCCTGTGCAATTCGCTCTGCAGCCACCACAGAGATGTGTGAACTGGCTCCATTGAGAGCCAGTCACAATCTCCTGTCATGCGAATTTTGGATGCGGCGAAACCCTCATCCAATTCACACTAGTGTGAACTCAGCCTTAAATTGAATGGCCTGTCCCAAGGCAACACGTGATAATGCTTAAAAAAAACACCCATCAATGCATGCATGTTGTCGCATTACACAAGTGCGAGCCTAACCTTAGGGCAGCGAGAATTAGAATAAAAAAACTGTTGTATTAACTACAATATTTCAGTGTGACAGCACTGCACTATATATACACATCAGATAAGTGTCATTTGCATTTTGAATGCATCTTTGCAATAAAACAATAGTTGAGCTAAAGAAAAAAAACAAAACAGCTTGTTGTATTTTGGTGCAGTTTGCAGAAATTGCATGTTTTTTTAGTGAAGAATGTTATTGCATTTAAAATGTACATAACTGAATCAAAAATATGCAAAAATTAAGAATTCAGCCATATGAATGAGCTTTATCCTGCAGTAACTTATGAAAAGTTTGTCTATATTCGTGTGGAATTTTGGTTGAACTTTAGCAGGATTGGGTAATTTGCAGAGTGAAATCTGTGGTTAAAAATGCAGATATTTATTATACCATAGCTTGAATGTAGATAGTGCAAATGTGTGTTATTTTTCTTCACATTCTAAGGATTTTTACTCAACCACATGCATTATCTGCTAAGTGGCGTGTGACTGGAAATTGGATGAATAGGAAGTTGTCAAGTGTTTCTATCTGTAAAGCTCTGACTGTACTTATGAATTCACTTTGGAGAGTAAATAGAGTTTGAAAGCATAAAAAATTGTGTTCGTAATGCAGAAGCCTTGTTATGTTTCACACACGTCGTGCATTGGTATTGCAGCGCTGGGTGGATGAAGGCCGCCGGCTGACTCATTCTTATTTGTTCAAATGGCTTGTAAGGATACTGCTTATGTCTGTTGCTTATTGAAATACAGTAGGTGGTCTTCTTTCCTATTATAACTGCTTCAATTGTTGCCGTCGTGTTTTTGTTTTTTTTCCCTTTGAAAGTAGAGTTACCTAAAAATACAGATTCAGATTCTAAAGCCTCGTACACACGATCGGATTTCCTATGGATTCTAATTCGATGGTTTTGTCCATCGGAAATCCGATGAAGCTGACTTCCATCAGTCTTGCCTACACACCATCAGTCAAAAAACCGACCGTTCCAAACGTGGTGACGTAAAACACTCCGATGAGCCGAGAAAAATGAAGTTTAATGCTTCTGAGCATGCGTTGACTTGATTCTGAGCATGCGTGGGTTTTTTATCCGATGGACTTGCCCATAGACGATCGGAATTTGCTATCGGTATTTGATCCATCGGAAAAGCTTAAAACATGTTCTATTTTTTAAAACCGATGGAAAAAAGACCGATGGGGCCCATACACGATCGGTTTGTCCGATGAAAAAAGTCCATCGGACTGTTTTCATCGGTAAAACCGATCGTGTGTACAGGGCTTTACAGTAGTGACTGGTCTTCTGTAATTCCAAGTTTTTACCAAAAGCAGATTTGTTTTGTATTCTTCAATGCCAGTTACAGTATATGTAATTGTCCTGTTTTAATATTAAAGCTGGCCATAAATGGTTCAGTTATTTTTCATTCGGCCGGCTGAATGAAATAAACTGAACCGATTCCCCCATCCATACACTTGAGGTGGATGAAGGAATCCTCCCCGCTGTGTTATTGTAGTCTGACTGCTGGACCTCCCTGACATTAGCGCTGCATGTGCTGATCGAAGAAAATGTTTCCAACAAGCTTGTTCATGAGAAGTCGATAGACAAATCAACTTCTCATGAATGGGTACAGCCATACATGGATCAAAATTTGTCAGATTCCCGCTGAACTGGCCCCTTTTACATGGACGAGCCGATCGGGTCCGCCTGTCCATTTTTCAGGCAGACCCGTTTAGAACCTCCATTCTTCCCTATGGAGCGGCAGGTGTAAACGGACATGTGTCCGTTTACACCTGCCTACATCTAATCCAATTCGTCCAGTGGATCGGATCAGATCACAGTCTGGTGTAAACGCACAAGCGGTCTATTTACATCCGACCGCACATAGAGGAGAGCGGGCTGTGTCTGTGTCTGCTCTGCATAATAGGAGCGGACATGGACCTGTCATCCGCCTGCTCAGTGGGGATCAGCGAACAGATCCCCCACTGAGCAAACGCATCACAGCCACAGTTCACCCCATGTGAAAGGGGCCTAAAGTACATTGAAAGCTATTTTTCTTAAATCGGTGAAAGGTTAAAACCATTATCGTTTTTTGCCATCTTTGTCTCCTAAGGAGATTTCTATTAATTTCCTGTCCTGTTGACTAAACAGGAAGTGAAAGGACATGTTTCCAAAGGGAAAATCCCCATGTATACTAAATCAGAGGATTTCTTCATGCAACAATGTGCCAACAGCCTAAAAACTTTTGACAACTATACATGTAGCTGGAACTTTTATGGGCACAATATAAATGTGGTAAAATCAATATCAATAATAGGTAAAAATCACAGTTTTATATAATAAAGATAACACCATACAGCATGGCTATTCCAACACCCAACATATGATACAGTATACCACTATTGTCTCCACATGTTACATAAGTTATAGGTATCCCTTGCTTTGAAGTAGCAACCCAGTATGGAGCAACCCTCTTATTAGTCGTGGTAACAAGTGTTCCTATTGGAAGATTTCCCTTCTATTCCTTTGTATTTATCCTCACTTGCATTCTCAGTGACATTAGTGATTAGTAAAATTAGAGAGAATCTCCCTAACAAGGACACAGGCAGCAATAAAAACATGCAGAGATTCTAACCTCTCACCACTTCATTCAATTAAAAAAAAGAAAAAAGGGGCCTTTCGTTTTACTCTGCTTTTTAACCACGTAACACAATAATAATAATAAAAAAGAAAATGGTAGTCTGAGTTCATTTTAAAATAGAGTATACAGCTAAGGACAATTGATGAGTAGTTCATTAATATTATTCTCTACTGATCACATTAAAGGTGACAATCTCCACAAGAAACATTAATGGCAACTAAAATCAGTTGCATATTTTGTGTAGGCTGGAAAGGTGGGGTCTTCATTGAGTTGTAGTATGTTTTAGCAATATGTCAGGAAAGTGCAATTTTTTGGGGACAGCTGACAAAAATGTCACGGCTGTGTTACTTGTTTTGATGTAAGCTGTGTAAAATGTGTCCCTTACACCTTATTCAATTGAGAAAAATACCAGTATTTCTTGAAGAGTAGATGACCATTTTTTTAAAGATACTTAAATTGACCCTAAAAGCGTTCTTTCATCTACAAACAAGTGTGTTTTTCTCCAAACAGTAATAGCTTGCTATTAACATCCAATTGGGGAAATATTGTAGGTTTGAGCTATGGATCAGTATGAAATAATTCTTGCAGTAAAATGGCTCTTTCACACGGAGGTCCGCTCAGGTCCGCCTGTCAGTTTTTTAGGCGGACCTGAAACGGATTCTCCATGCACCCCTATGGAAGCACGGATGTCAGCGGTGACATGTCCGCTGACATCCGCTCCGCTCCGAAAAAGTGTGACGGAGGAAAATCCTATTTTTCCTTCTGTCTGCGGAGCGGATTGGATGACAACGGACTCTATGGTCCGTCGTCATCCGATTCCCCATAGGGGAGAGCAGCGCTCTGACAGGGCGGTCCCTGCACAGTGTGCGGGGACCGCCCAGTCATCCGTCAGCTCAGCGGGGATCAAGGGAGCGATCCCTGCTGAGCAAGCAGAGCTTCATGGGGCGGATCTTCACGGATCCGCCCCGTGTGAAAGAGGCCTAAGTGTGTATGTGGGATATTTTTTGTGTGTGTTTTTTTGGTGTACTCCATTCTCTCCGTGGTAGGCCAAGAGGACCTACATTGGTCCAAAAGACTAAACAAAGGGAACCCAGAGGGTCCTGCATTGATAGAAATAGATAACTGTATCTGTTTGGCTGACCAAGTATGTTGAAGACTACATTCAGTCACTCCCTCCACCCAAAAGACATGTTAGAGAAGAACTCTGAGCTTTAAAAAAATGTAATACTAGTATATAATTAATGTCTATTTTCTGAAACGTGAAGAAAAACTCTTCTTTAGCCTTTGCCTTCACCTACAAGCTGCTTTACTGCTCCTCTGATTGAAGTTACATTTTTGGGCTTCACTAACATTGAGTTTCTGCCCTGTTCAGTGAACACGCCTGATGGATGTGTCAGCTAGAAAAATCCAACCCAGTTCACCTGTTCCACTCCCTCTGTCTTTTCTTTGGTTGCTAGGGTGCAGATGTCTGGATCTCAGCGTGTAATTGGTTGCTAGTACGCAAGCGTCAGGCCACACTGTATCAGTGGTTGTCATGGTATGGTGGCTGGGCTGCCCTCACCATGAAAATGCATAACACTGTGAGCTCTGGCCGGCAACCTCACAGCCAATGCCACTATATGGCCTGACCACCTGCATCCTAGTGACCAATGAAAAGACAGTTTGAACAGTAACATGGGAACTGACACGCCTCCTCCTCCCCCTGCATACCTAGGGCCAAGGTTCACAAGACAAGTGTTGTTAATAAGCTGTGGGGGAAAGGGGGTGCACTGTCCACCATTTCAGCAAAAGTACAACCTATGTTAATGGGGGAAAGTGTTACATGTGTTTTGTTGCATAGGAGACAGGAGCAACAAATAAACTGGTGGGAATCAGTGGCGGATGGTGCTTCATATTTTGGGGGGAGGCAGCGGCGGCGAACAAACCTGAGACATCTATTCCCCCATCGCTCCAGTCCCACACCAACCGATTCCCCCCCCCCGGTCGTGGTCTCACTTGATCGCCAATCGATCAGCACACTTACCCGATCCAGGTCACAGCTGCGGCTCCCCCCTCCGTCTCCGTGTCCTGGCGGTTGCTGCTTCTCATCCCCGCCAATCGGGTCTTCGGACTCCAGGCCAATCGGGTCTAATATATTGCGAATATTAATATGCTAATGTCACGCAACTGGGTGGGCCCATGGCGCAGTGCTCTGCACCCTGAGCCCACCCTTTTTTGAAGCCAATTAGAGCCTCAGGTTCTAATCATGTGCTTAAAAAAAAAAACATTGAAATCCATGCGTCCAGCGCCCTACATGTAGATTAGGGTAGAGTCCGGGCGCATGGATTAGGGGGGTGGCACCCCTGCACCCCTAATGGATGAGCCACCACTGGTGAGAATTATTTTTTAAACAGTATGTAATTTGTAGGCTTCGCCATTGTTCCTGTTAAAAGCTTGTCATTCTTCTTCTTCTGCTAGCAGTTTTGCTCTTCCAAATTTTTGTCTGGCAGTATGGTACTCTCACTGTTTTTTAGATAACATCTGGGTACCTCAATTACAGGGACTCTGGGAATGTCTGCCACGTTAAACCACAGTCCCTTTTTCAGTGCAAGGATTAGTGAGGCATTGTACATAACAGTACATGCAGATATGATATACAAATGTGCAAGTGTACTGTACTGACTGGGTGGTTTCCTAGTCCTACCATAGTTAAGACTTTGGGCTGGGTGGTTTCCTAGTCCTATCATAGTCAAGACTGTGGGTGTCCTAGAGAAATTCCCAGTAACAGAGAAAACGCTCCCCAGTAAAAAAAAAATTCTGTTTGCTTTACCTCAATCTAAATGTTATCTAGTCCAAAGCCCTTTTTACTTAAAGTCATGATCACATGATGCTGCAGTCCCAAGAGTAGACTTTTTCCTTTTTGAAGAAATGTATTCTGGACAGCCGCACTCTGATAAAAGCCTTTATTTTAATGAATTGTCAACGTTCATGTGACAACAGAAGCAGGACAAACAGCTGACGCATTTCACAACATCATTGTTGCTTAGTCATAGCTGCTATAGCATATGCTATGACTAAGCAACAATGATGATGTGAAACGCATCAGATGTTTTTCCTGCTTCTGTTGTCACATGAACGTTGACAATTCATTAAAATAAAGGCTTTTATCAGAGTGCGGCTGTCCAGAATCCATTTCTTAATTTCTTCAATATTGCTTGTGCTGAGCCTGCACCTAGCTTCCACTTTGAGGAGGGCGTTTTCTTTAGTATACCACCTGGAGTGGTTCACCCTTTTGGACTTTTTCTTCTGTCTGTCCAGTGGCGTAGGCCTCTCAGGATCTAGAAGAGGAGTGATGTCAGCAAGAGGGGATGGTGGGGGACCAGTCGGGGAAGGACTATCTGCATCTCTAGGTTAGTGGTCCTCCTGACCTGGCAAAGGATCTTGACAAGGTGCTTAGGTGAGTAGAACTTGCTTCACCAGGCAAAGACAATGGAAAGGGTGGGAGGAGGGTAAGAAGGAAGGGTTGGAAGGGGTTTATATTTTGTCTGGAATGGTGCTTTTGAAGTGCATGTTCCCAAATAAAAGGTAACATTATTGTATATTGGTTCTGCTCACAAATGGCAAGTGTAAGTGGCAGACAGCATTTAACCAGCACTTCAGATAAGCAGTATTATTGCAGCAGAGGTTATTATTTAATACTGTTTGCAAATGGAAAGTAATAGGTATGACTTTAATAATAAAAAGACTAAAATGAATGGTTAGCGGTGTCTGGGGTCAAAGAAGCATATTTCTCTCATTAAATTACTTGCAGTATCATAATACATACCCAGAAATGAATATGTTGTAGACTTTGAAATGCTTTAAACTTGAGCGAATAAATATCCCGTAGCTATGTCTAAATGCAGCTGGTTTTTCGAGATTAAAACAATCATAAAATAGGGTCTGTAATGTAATTCTTTGGAATGGGAAGGAACAGCGTTCTTAATGGACATAGTTAAACTAGCAATTAGGGGTGACCTTTCAAATGCAGCAAACTTATTTCTGGAGGGGTAGGGGTGGCGATCAAATAGAAATTCTTTTCTCTGGGTAAAAGTACTTGACTGCATTGTTAACATTTTGAATGCCAAACTTGTTTTCTGTTATTGGCATTCCACTTTGTTAAAATATAAATACGTTAAACAATTTTCCAGAGTCCTAGATCGTACAGATGTAAATTTACTTTTCCATTCATAGTTTTATCTCTAAAGTGTATTTCCATTTTTGCAGCCAAACGGAGAAGACAATTACTTTATATTTGTTACATGTTCCCATTTGTACATCATCACAACAAAAATATTTTAAAATTGTTGCTTATTTTTTACTTGCTTAAAAATTCTGCTAAGCTTTCCTGTTCTAAGTAATGATTAGGAGGGCTCTGGGGAGTTATGTTTACCATAATTATCCATGTCTGCACTGTGCTGGCAAATCTCATTATCGGTTGAAAATTAGATTTGCACACTGTTTTTTCTAACAAAAGGTCACCAGACCCAAATTCTGCTTTTAGTGTCGTGAGATGTTTGTCTTTGTAAAACCTTAATTTAGGTTCTGTAGTGCATTTTATAGTGATTCTACGAACATCCATTGCTCAAGCCCTGAAGAAGGGAAGGCTCTTTCCTCCCAAGCGTATTGACTGTATCCGATGCCCTTCACCAATAAACATTGCCAAAAACGTTTTAGGTGATACGATCCTTTGTATTCGGCACCCCTCAATACAAATACAAGAGTGTATTGTCTGATGAACAATTTTTTTCTAGTGATTAGAAAGGTAGCAGCCTAGGGACAAGACTAGGTCCACACAAGACTTTCTGTGTGGATCTGCTTCCTTAAAGGAAAATAACTCCATTACAGTATGTCCATCAGAACATATTTCCATTTTAATTGGTCTAGCACTATCACACAAACATCAGACTCTCCTAACAAAGGGTTACGGTTCTCAGGACTCGAGTGAGAAATTATGGGATTGATTTGCTAAAGCTATAGAGTGCAAAATCTGGTGTAGCTCTGCATAGAAACCAATCAGATTTCAAGTTTTTCTTTTTTTGTCAAAGCTTAATTGAACAAGCGGAAGTTAGAATCTGATTGGCTGCCATGCACAGTTGCATCAGAGTTTGCACTGTTCAGTTTTCGTAAATCAACCCCACATGTTTATTTTATACATATAATTGTACATTTAGTTATCTAAAGCACAATAGAAGCTTCTTTTAGAGTCCTGAGTCCTGCTTCAAAGAGACAACTAAAAAGGTAAGAAATACAGTATATATATTTTTTAATACTTTTCGGTATGGTGTGCAAATGGGAACACAAAACAAATAATGCAGTAGTTGGAGTTCTCAAATTCAACAGCAGAAGTGGAAATACACTTTAACAAAAAACTGAAGCCAGGATAAAAACTGCCAGTAAATGTACACAATCCACAATTTGAAGAAGATGGAATACATCTTTAACTTTTCCCAGGTTTGCTCTGCTATATGGATTAGTTGCTAAAGTCCTAATTCACTCCGTGTTACATAGGGATTCACCTGCCCACCAGCAAAGTGTGTCAGGAAATTGTTTTCAAGTGTCGGCAAGCATACCTCTAGATCAAAGCTTGTTGACCTTTGGGTCAGGACCAGAAACATGGGTCACCTCTCTGTTTATTGTGGGTCACTCTGGTCATAATTAAGAGAAAAGTATTTAAAAGGGCACCATTATTCATTCCTGACTGAGCAGGCGGCTGTGTTCACAGATATTTTGTTGGTGTACACTGAAGGTTAAGAGTGGTTGCTCTACTTAGTGACCTCTAGTGAACAAACCTTCTGACTTACTATGGTGAAAAATATTCTATTGTGGTAACTGTATGGGGTTCATACCTGTAAGGATAGTGTCCAATATATAAATTCCCCCCTTTTTTTTGTTTTATAAATTCTTTATTTATGAGTTCAAACTCTTGCCAACAGAATACAAAATGAAGAGAGCACATCCTCCTGTGTACAAAAATGACTAGAATAAAAACATTGTTCCAGACAGAATGCCATGGTTAAATTGTTTCCTTCGCTATTTTTGCATTGCCGTAGGAGCAGAGGCTACGTGAAGAATAAAACACTAATGCAAAACCCAAAGAGCAATAATACATTCCTTTATTACACATGCCTTTTATTTAAGTATTTCTCAAAAAAGCTATCCAGCCAACATGACCATTACAGAGGTTGGGACAAACTATGACACTGCTGGGAGTGTTACAGCTTTCATTCCTTCTGCTTTAATTCCCAAAGGAAAAACTTTTATGTAACAGGTTAAAAGAGGGATAACATAAGCCAAGAGGTTTGTAGATATCAACTGTTTTGTATTTAATTTTCAGGGGCCTCTGGGAGATTGGGGTGGCAGGGATGAGTTCAGTTTTAAGGTGCGCTAATCATTTTAACCTAACCCTCCCTCCCCATCCCCAGAGTTGTACTTGCATGACAAACATGCCTGCTGCCTCCTGTAAATGTTAACATATAATCACAAAAAACACAGATGATGGCACCACAATGTGAGGTGCTATCCTCTTTATTTCATTAAATGGGGTACAGTAGGCAGATGAGATTTAATAACTTTATGAATAAGTATTGGTTACCATGAATTGCATCACTGCCCCTCCTGTCCATCTCTTCCAATCAGAGAACAATGTGTATTCACTGAAAAAAATACAAGGTGTTCTTTAAATGGCAGAGGTGTTGAGTGAGTGGTCCCCTGTGTTTAGTGCACAGAGGGGAAGGCACTTGCTCTGGACCCAGAACATCACACTGTATGTAGAACAGACCACTTCAGTGATTTACAGCAACCTTAGCAACCCTCTGGATATCAGATATGCATACCTGCATCAAGCCAGGCTTGTAAGTATGCAGAAAACATTGTTCCTAGAGTTCAGCTTTAATGCCAGCCCCCTAAGAAGATTAAACTTAGGCCGGCCATACACGGTTCCATTCTCGGCCAGCTCAGCAGGAACCGGCCGAGATTCAAACCATTAAAGGGCAGGCTGAATGTACCAAGTTGATTGATCGATTAACTTGGGTACAACCAGCCTGCCAGATTCCCTTCCGATTATCTCAAGCAGCTGCTATAGCCACTAGCAATAATCACTGTCTTCTCCTGGTGAGGACGGCTTCCCCCGCCCGCTCCCTCCCACCGGGAACAGACAAAAGTTTAGCGGGAGGGATTCCCTTGTCAGCGCTGTCTGTGCTGATTGGGGAATTGTGCAAATTTCTTTCCTGCAACCCATGGCTGCAGGAAAGAAATTTGCACTGTCTATGACCTGCCTTAGAATCTGGGAATGAAGATAGCTGGCCCGGTGTAATAGTTGGAACTTGCCATTACAACCCTCCCCGCTCCCATGTGATGGCACTCCGTGCTTAAGCAGCCTATCTGTACAGAGCAGAGAAATTTCTGGGGGTGGAGTGAAGATCAATGGTACCCCATGGAGCAGATGGACAATCTACAGAACTAGGGACTCAGAAAAGTGTTGTCACCCTTGTTATGCTGGGAAGTCATGTAACACAGCAAGAGTGGATGGTAAACAAGAATATTTGAACTTTTTTACAAATCTTTTCAGTGTATGTATGTTCAGCCTTGTATTTAGCTGTCTTGCTGGCTCTACAAGAGAAGTAAATATTGTCTAGACCTATAGATGTTCCAGTAATAGGGCCGATGAAAGTGATAGTGGCAGGAGACCTATTTAATTTTGGCCACTTGTGGTAATTTGTCCTCATGTACAATGTCTGCGGTCTCAGATGGGGCTTCTTTGTCACTGTCTGTTATTGCTGCTATTGCAGAAATTTTATTGGAAAAGGGGCTTCGGCCTTGAAAATTATATGATTATTTTGTTAGGTTAACACACAATTCAGAGCTATGAGCAAGACTAGCAGAGCACAGCAAAATGCCTATTGATTTTACTTCAAGGTACATGCGTACAATCTGCTGAAGGAGCTGCTGCCTTTTGAGCCTCATTTATAACATTACATTGTGTTCTGTAACTGGGAGAACTGAAAAGAATAAAAGATGTAAGAGATTTCTTATGGCACAAGTACATCCCAAACTGATTTCTCTATGTTGGGTGGAGTGGGGTGGAATTTACAGTATAATCAAGGCGTTTGTGGTCCTCTATGACCCCAGTGGAGAAGTCTCACACTTACAGTGTAACACTTTACTATGTGCATAGCTGTGATGAAAAGATCTCCGCTCTTTCACTAAGCTACTGTTGTCACCAGCCTGCTGTCTAGTGGCAGCGAGTTTACTACAGAACTGCTGTCTTTATAAGTGGCTACATGATATCTAAAGGAGGTTCCTCACCCCACTATAGGTTAACAGACTGAACCAAAACAGACTGTTTATTTGGCTAAAGGAAGTCACAGGTACCATACGGTTTATGAATAAACTCAATACTGAAAGACCATAAAAGAAAATGCATGTGTGTCCTTACTGGATGCGGGTCAATATCTGTGGAGGAAAAATGGAGGGACTTCAAGGCATGTCCAGTACCAGTGCTGAGGCTGGGTGACTTATTTTTTTTTACTTTTTTTTACCTCAGCCATTGCTTAGAAGTCAAGGAGAATGTAACATTTCTATTTACACATTAGAAAATTGCTAAAAAGTAAATGTTAACCATCTCACTTAATTCTTTATTAAAGAGAAGTATGGCCAAAGCTTTTTTGGCCATACTTCTCTTCTGGGAGACAGGAGTGCAAGAATGTCGGGATCCACCCAGGTGCCTGAATGACAGCGTGCTCAGCTTCTCAGCGCACTGCTAAGAGCCTGAGGCAGCCACTCCCCCTCCTCCACAGCCCAGCACCCACGTGAGCACTGGAGGGGCAGAGCAGAGAGCCGGTGACTGAGAGTCACTGGCTCTCTGCTCAGTAAAGTCCGAGAACTGAGCGATGAGTAGTCATGTTTATCGGTCTTATTTTCGGTCATATTTTCGGTCTTAAAGCAGGTGGGGGGCAGCTGCAGTATCGGACTGATGCTGCAACTATAAAGGTATGTATGTTTATTTTTCTGCTATCCCACACCTCTCCTTTAATGCATTCTGTACCTTAGCGGACAAAGTACATGTAGTACTATATTCCATATTCCTTGGTGCTGTCTAAGGCTAGCCATTGGCCCATCCTCCCTCCATGGCCATCCAACAACGCAGTTAGCAAGGAGGTGGCTACTTTGACAAATGGCACTTTGGAGGGGAGAAGGACTTAATGTTCTAGGCTTGCAGGCAAGTACATACATACACATACTTGTCAACATCTTCGACCCAGTCCTCCAAAAGCTATTACCCACGTCTCACACATATCATGTGCCCCCCTTCTGGGTGGAACCAACTTTCTGGGTGCCCCTAATTCTGCAAGAACTACCCACTCATGACCACAATATGTTCAATAACACACTTCTACATTACCTTGCATGTTGAGTAACTCAAATAGGTAAAGCCATGATCTCGGGACACAACCTAGGAGACAGCATCAACAAGACAGAGCATCTAGATGCAGGACTGTCTCAGTAAATGCATCTATGCATACTGTACATATGGAGCAAGTGTTTGTTTGGGCAGAAGGTGAATCGAGCCCCCAAAACTAGTCATCGCTCAGGGGCCCTTTGGTGAATGCATCCATCTCTTAGGAGTTACGTCCCCCTTGCCTCAGTTTGCCGCAGTCAGGGTCACATGAATGGTTTAAAAACCTAATTTTTTTTCCCTGAGCATGACTGGGTGTTTGAAATGAAAAGAGGTTAGCATGAAATTTGGCGAATCAGTGTCGTTATTATTGTGCTTATAGGTTCAGAGAATGGCTTATTCTAGTAGCATACAATACCCGTTATATTGGCGTTATTGTGAAGGCTGCGTGGCATGCAGTAGAATGTGCCTCGGTGTCAAGGTGAAAATTCAATTCAGAGCGGTACGCACAAAGAGAACACTGAAGCGTTTCAGTGAGAATGGATTTGCAGAGTCCTTGTTAGAAGGCTAAGCACTGCTGCCTACAGGATATTAACGACACGTTTTACATTTCTCAATTCAGCACTCTGTAAATGAGCTGTAGCCGGCTGTATAGGACGCAGTGTAGGTATACCTGCAGAGAGGAAAGGCTCGCAAAGCCTATGGGACGCTGCTCAGGTGAAAGTATTTCTTACTGTTAGAGGTTACTGCACAGTATTAATATATATTGCAGTGCTGTCATTTGCTAGAAAACCTATTGGATAACATTTAGTTTGCTAAAGTACTGTGTATCATAAACAATTGTTATAGGTTTTGTTTCATACAATACTATTTTCACATTTTATCTGTTTTTGAATCTCAGAGCTGCTGTGCACATGCTTCAGTATCGGCTACACATCATTGCTCTGTACCAGCTTTCTGACATTGGCAGCAGTGCACCATGCCTGCTCCATGTGTGTTGGCACACTGTAGTCTCCACCAGGCGCATGTGATGGGGTGACCGTGCAGGAACACAACTGGGAGACAGTGATCCTCCCATAAGTGCCTAAACCCTTTATGGCAGCATCACCAGGTATTATGCTCACGAAAACTGCAGATTTACAAACATTTAAAGTCAATATAAAGGAAAAACATAAAAAAACAAACAAACATCTCTATACTTACCTGTTTTGTTCAATAGATTTGCACAGAACTGCCCCCGAACCTCCTCTTTTCAGGTCCCCCACCGGCGCTGCTGGCCCCTCCTTTCTGTCCAATGCCCCCATGGGAAGCCGCACCCGAGCCCTGCTGATGCGTCCATTGACACAGACAGCGGGAATCGGCCCTGCCCCAGGCACTCTTGTCACTGACTTTGATTAACAGCAGTGGGAGCCAATGGCCCCCGGAGCCCCAGCAAAGCCAGCGAGACCAGGAATTGAGGGGAAAGAAGAGCTGCAGATGTACACAGCGCTGAATTGAATGAGCGCTCAGATAAATAAAAAGGGAGAGACCAAAACCAATGCCTAAACATTTTTTTACCTTAATGCAAGGAATGCAGTAAGGTAAAAAATGTTTAGACTTTAGAACCACTTTAAATACATTTTTAAATGGAAGTAACATATTAAAGTGGAACTATACTGCATCTGAGCACCACAAACCACAGATGCAAAGATCATCTATGTAGCCAGCAGCAAAAATGTGGAGTCAGAATGACCAAGCAATAGGATACATTTAGGCTGGGTTTCCACAGGGTGGTGCAAATGGCATGTCCGTTTTCACAAATATAAAAAGGATTTGTTCAGCGGTTCAGGTGCATTTTTAAATGCGGTTTCTGGTGCAAATTTGCAAGGCTCAATGCATGGATTTTTGTAACAGCTGAAATTTCAGTGCTGGAAATTACATAGTAGCAATCTGTGCTGAAATCCTGAACAGAATTGAACACATGTGCGATTCAGAAGCGTTCCTATAAAGCTCAATCAGCCTAGAATTTGCAGCTGAACCCCACTGCAGAAAACACACAGAACTGTATTTCAATTCACACACAGATATGTCAACAGTTCAATAGAAATCAATGTTATTTCACATGTCATGCAGATTAGATGCGGTTCAAAACGCATCCTATTCGCATATATGTGAACCAAGCCTTAGGCTATGTGTGTTTCCTGCAGTGAATATGCAGCACAGTATGTTTTGCATGGGGTTTTACCTGCTTTACTTTTTTTGTTTTGTTGGAAACCACATACTTTTTTTATATTATGTTGCACTAAAATTGTAAATGTAAAAAGGGGGTGGGGTGTAATTAAATTTTTTGGGTTGCAGAAGGGATGCATTAGACTTGTCAGGTATGGTTAAATTGGAATGGATTGGGGCTGATCAGAGGCTTGGATTTACCTATCTTTTAATACTTTTGATTGGATAGGAAGTATATCTGATACAGCCTTAAAATGTTACTTAAGGCCCCTTTCACACGGGGCGGATCCGCGCAGATCCGCCCCGTGAAGCTCCGCTTGCTCAGCGGGGATCGCTCCGTTGATCCCCGCTGAGCCGACGGATGACTGGGCGGTCCCCGCACACTGTGCAGGGACCGCCCTGTCAGAGCGCCGCTCTCCCCTATGGGGAATCGGATGACGACGGACCGTAGAGTCCGTCGTCATCCGATCCGCTCCGCCGACGGAAGGAAAAATAGGGTTTTCCTCCGTCACACTTTGGCGGAGCGGAGCGGATGTCAGCGGACATGTCTCCGCTGACATCCGTGCTTCCATAGGGGTGCATGGAGGATCCGTTTCAGGTCCGCCTAAAAAACTGACAGGCGGACCTGAACGGACCTCCGTGTGAAAGAGCCCTAAGTCTTGTTTTTTTTTGTTTTTTTTTTGTTAAAAATAACAAACCTGTTATACTTACCTGCTCTGTGCAGTGGTTTTGCACTGAGCAGTTCGGATCCCTCTTCGGTGCTCCTTGCCCCCCCTCCTGTTGCTATGGGGGCACCTGAGCTGAGGCTCCCTGTGTCCATTCAGACACAGAACTGTGGCCCGGCACCACCCTCTTTCTCTCTTCATTAGCTCACTGACTCTTTGATTGAGAGCAGCGGGAGCCAATGGTGCCGTTCTACTGTATCAGCCAATGAGAAGGGGAGTCCCAGACAGCCGAGTCTCTCGTACAACATCGCTGGCTCTATGGACCTCAGGTAAATATCAGACGGGCTGAGGGGGGCTGCTGCACACAGAAGTTTTTTTTATCTTAATGCATAGAATGTATTAAGATTAAAAAAAACGTTCTGCCTTTACAACCACTTTAAACTTTAAATAAATGTTACACTTTTAATAAGAAATCTAGTAGCTGGCCTGGGTGCTTATACCTAGTGTACTGATTCTTCTTTAAAAGCTTTCCTTTCTTTTTGATTGAGCCGATCCAAAGTTTTTTCTTCTCGGGTGGCTCTATTCCCGTGCAGGGTCCTAGGGAGCCTATGTTATGACGCTGCCTAAGCCAAAATGTACAGGTGGCCAAAGAGGACTAAAAGGGGTGCACATGCATGGTGGAACTTGGAATCATGGAATATGTAGATCCAGAATGGGGATTCAGTGGAATGTGTATGACTTTATAATCGTGCAGTTCCCAACCAAAAGTCCAGGGAAGGAACGCAGAACAACTCAGGGCCTGTGCTTGTACACACATAAAATTGTGTTTCTGCCCTTTTGTTGAATTAAACCGTTATTGTCTGCTTTCCCTGTGCAGTATAGCTCTAATAATGTGAAAAAATATTGGGCTACTACTTTAAGTTGTAGAAAGGGTAAACTTTGGTTTTAATAATAATTAATAATAATTTGATACAGTTGGAAGGGGTTAGAACCTGTGTCGGGTTTTTTATTGATTTCTGTGTGCTACCTGAAGAGGTATCCCACTCGCATATCATGGGATCTACCCAACTGGGACACAAACAGCAGTAAAAACACAATAGACATTCTAACTTTTTACATACTTTATTAAAAACTAACAAAATAAAATAAGCTTTTCTGCTCTGTTGGAGAGATCTTGAGAAGAAGATAGTGGTAGCACTACCTCTATAGTGCTAAATTTGGTTGAGGACTTATTGGAAATCCTTCTTACTTATTTTCCTACCTAGCAGGTTCAGTAATGACATTCTTAACTAATATAGGCCCAATATTAGCCTACTTTTCTACAATTTGTTATCTCTGCGTAGCTCTGCTCCACAAAGTTTTAATCCCCAAGTCTCAGTGAAGCGCAGACAAGTAGGCCGGGTCTCCTTATACCTGGGCTCACAAGATACACAGCTCTGACAATCCCCAGCCCATTGTTAGAATATTGATAGATGGCTGTTTTTAGTGCTGTCTCATTGGCATTCAGATATTTCATGAATTTCTTGCTTACTTTTAAAATTCTTTGTGTGTATTTGTAGCTTGACAGTATTGATAAATAATGCTGGCAGAAGGGTGACATTTTCTGTTTGACAGATTTAGGAAGACATTTATTTTTTCAGATGACTGGCTGTCTGTCACATCTTCACCTAGTAATTATCTCTGCAGAACGTGGATGATAATTTCATTGTGGAGCCATCAGAGGCTTCTAGTGTGTTTTTTAGCTATTCCGAGACTGTAACGGAGCCAGCACCGGCTTTCACAGAGTCTGCCACAGTCTCATCTGCTCTCTTGTGTTCCTCTTTTCTAATATGATGGGTTGAAGGAGTTTTTTTCTGCACACACAATTCTTTTGCCTTGAATACAGATGTACGCTTTATTCATTGCAGTGCTCCAGATTCAGGCCAGATGCCAGGTTGGATGTTATTCTCAATGTACGAAAAGACTTATCCACAGTCATTAGCCTACTTTTTATATTAATTTTTTTTTTTTTATGTAACTCTTACTTTTAATGATCATCAGGTTTATCAGACATTGGCTTCCTATATTGCTTTATGTTTTGCCAGTAAAAAGTTTTATAGTACAGATTCTTATAGACAGATCTTTACCGAAGCCTTAATGAGACTTGGTCATTCTGACCAGAATAGGGTAATGTAATAGTGTCTACTGCTAGACCACTCCCTACCACAAACCACTCCATTCTTCCCTCAGAGCCGTTGCTTCTAAGTATGAAGTGTGACCTTTTCCCGAACTGCAGTTCCCAGCCCAGAGCGACCAATACCAGTCTCAAAAACTTCAATGTTAGCAAGCCTGCATAAGCTCCAATACATGCTTACACATGGTTGGGATTCATTTCTACGGCAGACGATTGGAGCGAGGAGGTAGTTCAGAAATGGTAAGTATAAATAGGGGATAGACCAGCAAGAAACTCTCAATGGCCACAGTGACAGAGGCTAAGTCAAAGTTGAAAGTCCGTTCAGTTGATCTTAATGTAAGTTTTATGTAATACATTGCTGACACATTTTAACACATAATATTCAAAATGGAGGGGCTACAGATTTTGGTAAATGAATGTGAGATGCCTCACTCTTAGTAAGTAACTAAAGCTGGCCATACACCTTGCAATCTTAACATGCAGTATCTTTCGAATCTCCTTGAGATCTACCAAAACTATGTAGTAGAAGCCCTACCTAAACAAGCCACTAAGTTCGGACCCAGCCAAGCAGCCTCTCGTACTACTTAATTGTTGGTAGGTCTGAAGAAGATTGTTCAGTCTCCTGGCGATCTACCAAAATTATGTAGTAGAAACTCTACCTAAACAAGCTACTCGATTGGATCTAGTCAAACAGCCTCTTTCTTTTACTACTTAATTGTTGGTGGAGCTCAATAAGGTTTTCAGTCTCCTTGAGGTCTACCAAAACTATGTAGTAGAAGCCCTGCCCTAAATAAGCCACTCAGATTGTATCTAGTCAAGAAGCTTCCCCTACCACTCAGCTGTTGGTAGATTTAACCACTTAAGCCCCGGACCATTTGGTAGCTAGAGGACCAGAGGTGAATTCAGAATTTTGCACTGCGCTGCTTTAACTGTAAATTGTGCGGACATGCAATGTTGTACCCAAACGAAATTTGCGTCCTTTTCTTCCCACAAATGGAGCTTTCTTTTAATGGTATTTGATTGCCTCTGCGATTTTTATTTTTTGCGATATAAACGGAAAAAGACCGAAAATTTTGAAAAAAAATGATATTTTCTACTTTTTGTTATAAGAAAAATCGAATAAACTCAATTGTAGCCATACATTTAGGCCAAAATGTATTCAGCCACATGTCTTTAGTAAAAAAAATGTCAATAAGCGTATATTTATTGGTTTGCGCAAAAGTTATAGAGTTTACAAACTAGGGTACATTTTCTGAAATTTACACAGCTTTAAATTTATGACTGCCTATCTCATTTCTTGAGGTGCTAAAATGGCAGGGCAGTACAAAACCCCCCCAAATGACCCCATTTTGGAAAGTAGACATCCCAAGGAAATTGCTGAGAGGCATGTTGAGCCCATTGAATTTTTTATTTTTTTGTCCCAAGTGATTGAATAATGACTAAAAAAAAAAAAAAAATTACAAAAAGTTGTCACTAAATGATATATTGCTCACACATGCCATGGTTATATGTGGAATTTCACCCCAAAATACATTTTGCTGCTTCTCCTGAGTACGGGATACCACATGTGTGGGACTTTTTGGGAGCCTAGCTGCGTACGGGACCCCGGAAACCAAGCACCGCCTTCAGGATTTCTAAGGGCGCAAATTTTTGATTTCACTCCTCACTACCTATCACAGTTTCGAAGGCCATAAAATGCCAAAATAGCACAAAACCCCCTCAAATGACCCCATTTTAGAAAGTAGACACCCCAAGCTATTTGCTGAGAGGAATGGCGAGTATTTTACAGCTCTCATTTGTTTTTGAAAATGAAGAAAGATAATATATATATATATATTTTTTTTTTTTTCAATTTTCAAAACTTTGTGACAAAAAGCGAGATCTGCAAAATACTCACAATACCTCTCAGCAAATAGCTTGGGGTGTCTACTTTCCAAAATGGGGTCATTTGGGGGGGTTTTGTGCTATCTGGGCATTCCATGGCCTCCGAAACTGTGATAGGCAGTGAGAAGTGAAATCAAAAATTTACACCCTTAGAAAGCCTGAAGGCGGTGCTTGGTTTTTGGGGTCCCGTACGTGGCTAGGCTCCCAAAAAGTCTCACACATGTGGTATCCCCGTACTCAGGAGAAGCAACAGAATGTATTTTGGGGTGTAATTCCACATATGCCCATGGCATGTTTGAGCAATATATCATTTAGTGACAACTTTGTGCATAAAAAAAAAAAAAAAAAATTGTCGTTTTTCCGCAACTTGTGTCAACATATAAAATATTCCATGGACTCGACATGCCTCTCAGTATATAGCTTGGGGTGTCTACTTTCCAAAATGGGGTCATTTGGGGGGGGTTTTGAACTGTTCTGGCATTTTATACACAACATTAGGAAGCTTACATCCACTCTTCTAACCACTTGAAGACAAAGCCCTTTTTGACACTTTTTGTTTACATGAAAACATTTTTTTCTTTTTGCAAGAAAATTATGTTGAACCCCCAAACATTATATATATTTTTAAAGCAAAGGCCCTACAGATTAAAATGGTGGGTGTTGCATTTTTTTTTCTACACAGTATTTGCGCAGCGATTTTTCAAACGCATTTTTTGGGTTAAAAAATACACTTTTTCTAATTTTAATGCACTAAAACACACTATATTGCCCAAATGTTTGATGAAATAAAAAAGATGATCTTAGGCCGAGTACATAGATACCAAACACGACATGCTTTAAAATTTCGCACAAACGCGCATTGGCGACAAACTACATACATTTTTAAAAGCCTTTAAAAGCCTTTACAGGTTACCCCAGTAGATTTACAGAGGAGGTCTACTGCTAAAATGATTGCCCTCGATCTGACCTTCGCGGTGATACCTCACATGCATGGTGCAATTGCTGTTTACATATGACGCCAGACCGACGCTTGCGTTCGCCATTGGGCAAGAGCAGGGCAGGACAGGGGTTCTTTTTTTTTTTTCTTTTTTTTTATTATTAATTTTGCTTTTTTATTTTATTTTTAAATTGTTCCTTCCAAGTATTTTTTTTTTAATCATTTTTATTGTTATCTCAGGGAATGTAAATATCCCCTATGATAGCAATAGGTAGTGACAGGTACTCTTTTTTTGAAAAAACTGGGGTCTTCAAGACCCTAGATTTTTCCTCTGCCCTCAAAGCATCTGACCACACCAAGATCGGTGTGATAAAATGCTTTCCCAATTTCCCAATGGCGCTTTTTATATCCGGGGGGGGGCATTCCCTCCCACTGCTTGTAAAAGCAGTCCAGAGGCTAATTAGCCGCTAGGATTGCTTTTACATGAAAGCCGGCCGCAGGCTGAAAAGAATGATACCAAGATGATACCTAAACTCGCAGGCATCATTCTGGTATAAACATTCAAAGTCCAGCAACATACCAGTACGTTGCTGGTCCTTGTTGGACATGTATTGTAATCTTTTTATTTCATGCAGCCAGTTGGCTGAACGAAAAAAGAGATTGATCGGTGGGTATGCCCACCATTAGAATACCGCCCTTCATCCACCCACTTCCAATGATGGGCATACACGCACCATTTATATATGCCGAAGCATGGGGGCATCCTCCCGCAAAAAAGTTATGCCGCACACACATGGTCGGACTTTTCCACGGGCAAGCCTCCGTCGGAATTTCGACCGTATGTACGCGGCATTAGGAGCAAAATCGCTCCTCCGCCCCTGCTGCCCCAATGCTTCGGCATATTTGCTTTTTTTTTTTTAACTGTGGTGGTGAAATCACCTCCTACAGCACTGGAGTCGCAGGGATCAGGCCTGTCTCTGCGAATGCTGCAGTTATGTGTGTTTTTGTTTTGTAAGTGACAGTGATCGATCGATACTGCACTTGGGTGGCCTGGGCTGGACGGAGGGGCAAAACGCAGGTGCCAGCAGGTATCTGGGCTGATCCCGCTAACACTGCGTTTTTGGGAACCCTAAACTGCTGGGGACGCTAGTATAGATCTGATCAGATCAGATATTGATCTGTTCAGATACTATACCACTAAGGGGGGTGTATGCTTCACGCGTGGGTGTTAGCGTTACTGGCACTAACCTGACTCTGCCTGGGGTGTGACTCAGACCCTCTCTGACGCTAAAACCTAATTGATATCACCCGCCGGGCGATCAGGGGGTTAAACCTTTATTGGGTTATATACACGGCGGGTGCCCTGACACTATAAAAAGCAAACTAACTAACCAGCGTCACCCGTAACACTTATATGGTGATCACTGGTGAAAGGGTTAACTAGGGGCAATCAGGGGGTTAAAACCTTTATTAGATAATATATGGGGGTACCTGACGCTATAAAAACCTGCGGCGAACCTAAAAAAAATTACCAGCTACCGATCTGCATCACCGACACTAAGACAGCGTTTAGAAAAACGATTGCTTAGCGACAGTGGTGATGGGGGTGAAAGGGTTACCTGGGGGGGCAATCAAGGGGGTTAAACCTTTATTAGATAATATATTGGGGTACCTGACGCTATAAAAACCTGCGGCGAACCTAAAAAAAATTACTGGCTGCCGATTGGCATCACTGACGCTAAGACAGCGATCAGAAAAATGATCGCTAAGCGACAGTGGTGATAGGCGGTGAAAGGGTTATCTGGGGGGTGATCAGGGGGTTAAACCTTTATTAGGGGGGGTTAGGGGGCTACACTGGACCTAAGACTAAACTTTGGTGACACTTTTACAGTCACAAATGTCACTGATTGCAGTGATCACTAAATAAATGGTCACTGCAATCAGTGACACTGTGACTGGGGGCTGGGGGGTGATCTGGGGTGATCTGGGGGGCCTGGGGGGGCGATTTATGTCCCTATGTGTCCTGGTGTCAGTGTAGTGTTGTGTGCACTGACCTGATATCTTCTCTTGTACGGCGCTCGGTATATGTGAGCGCCGCACCAGATATGACATCACTTCCTCCTGCTCCCTCTGTCTGACACAGACAGAGGGGGCATTTCCATTCGCCGGGAGCGATCGCGAGGGGGTGGCCAGAAACGAATGGCTGCCCCCTCATCCCGGAACGCTCCCGGACACTTAGCCACCGCTCACTGTATAGGAGGGGGGTCCGATCGGACCCCCCAACTGTACAAAGGCAATCACGTATGCTCTACGTGATTGTGCCTGTCGGTACCATTCTGCCGACGTATATATACAGTGAGCGGTCGTTAAGTGGTTAAAGAAGATTGTTCATTTGGACTGCAAGGTGTTTGGCCAGCATTACAGTGAGCAGAGTTAGAAATACCTAGACTATAGATCTCTACTAGGAAGAGCATATATTGTTGGTGTAGCTTCATGTCTAACAAAAAGTTTAGATGGCTATCTATCTAGTATATATCTTTTACTGTATGCATTCTTTATAAACATTTTTGTAAACGCTTTTGTGAAACTTTAATAAAAATATTGAAACAGAAATACTTAGACTATTATCAAGAAGTACTGTATTTATTGGCGTATAACACTCACTTTTTTACCCTGAAAATAATGGGTAAACTGTGCCTACGTGTTATACGCAGGGGGCTGTGGAAAGTTTTTTTCCTGAAACTTCCCTTTTAAAGTTAGGGTGCGTGTTATACGCCTGTGCGTGTTATACGCCGATAAATACGGTAATTTTAAAATAGATTGCTCGGTGTACTACAGCTATGCCTACATAAAAATTAGAGAAAAGCAGTCTTGTAGTCTTTTCAACTTTAGTGGAGAGTGTCCTCAAAGGTGCTGTGTTCAGGATTCTTGTGATGTCCAGTTTTCTGTTATCTTTGCTTAAATTCTTTCAGGCAGAAGCAGGACAAGCTCCAATGATCACAATGCATTTCTTCCTATATTATGTAATATTAAAAAATACCAGGATGTTACTGTATGGACTTAGTGTGTCTTGTAAAGTGTAAAGAAAAGAACCATTGTAGCCATTCATTGGTGTGCAGTGATATGAAACGTGAGCTGGATTTAAAAAGGTAGAAGTGCCATGAGGAATTTGGGAAAGGAATGATGAGCACTCCTGGAATGGGGAAGGAAAGGGAGTAGCCATATAGGCTCCCCTTTCCTCATGGGGTCACTGTAACTGCAAGGTTAATACATAAGTTTCTAAGAAGGTTTAGCTACAGGGCTAGAGAGTCAATAGTTTAAAAAAAAAAAAAAAAACCCAGTCAGTAGATTTGATTAAGCTCAGGTGTGTTAGAGAGTTCTGGAAATCTGAGAATCAGTAAGGGATTGGTTAGTAAAATCAGGTGTTAGATCAGGAAAATTCTAGAAGCTGGTTTCTGGTCCATTTAAGGAGCAGTTCCAGGCAGGTTAGTGGTGCGATACCAGAAGATTCCAGCAGGAGGAGCTCACGTATCGTCATGGAAGCCCTGATTCGTCAACTGATCGAAAAAGCCGAGGCTGCGGGAGGGGAAGAATGGATTCGACAGTGTCTTGCCTCACCTTCATATCCTGATCCCGAAGCAAGCAGCACGGAGGACCGATCAGCTGGGCAAACGAACAGCGCGGCGGGACCACACCAACAGCCATGCCCTGGAGCGGAGGGAGCGGTCGCGGGATTCCCCCATCATACAGCGGCGGGGACGGATGACGCCGCAGAAGAAGAAGAGGAGGTTGGTCGGAGGTCAAGCAAGAGAAGACGCCCATTGAGGAGGAGCGCAAGCCCGGATCAACCCGCTTCTGCCCATGGCAGCCAAACTTTTTCTTCTCTCCCTTATAGGAGCCGGCGCACATGCGCAATGACAGAGCCCGGAGAGAGGGGACAAAGCACGCTGGGGACAACAACAGCAACAGGAGAAGTACGCCAGCAGCCCGCCCGTGGTCGGCAGGGGGCTCGCAAGGGCGGAAAGGGAGGACAGAGAGCTGCATGTGTGACCACACAGCCTGAAATCCAACAAGCCGACAGAATCCCTGTGCGGTGTGCATCGCCGGTGTCATCCCCTGGAGTGATCCCTCCTCAGGGGGCAGTTGGTGAGTCAAACACAGCACATCAATTATCTATATTAGCTAAATCCTTAGAACGATTGTTAACTGTAATGCAGGCACAGGCTACAAATCAGCAGGTTCCCAGAGATAACAGTGCAGGGGTTTGGCCAGCTTGTACAGCTGAGCCCATGTGTATATCTAAGTTAGCCAGTGCATCTAATAACAGTAATGTAGAAGCAGTAAGAGGGGTGCAAGTCACAGGGCAAAAAGAGTGCATGCCTTGTTTCTGTCCCCGCTGGGGTTTCACTTAGCCTCTACAGTAAAGGAAAAGATTTGGAGGGGGGAATATATTGATCTCAGTTCAATTCCTCCCCCTTCAAAAGAACCATCCAGGTTTGATAAAAAAGATGATAGGACAGATGAGGAGCGTCGCAAAGCTCTCATTAAGTCCTTTTATGGGTGGTTACAATCATTTATAATATACGCTAGTGTGCTTTGTGAAAAATCCCCTGATTTAAGCCCCCTTTTATTTCAACACATTGATATCGTTTTAGAAGCCTACAGGAGTTTCAGTGGCTTGTCATGGTTGCTATACGATGAAGCATTTAGGCAGAAGCTAGCGGTGCAGCCATCTCTACAATGGGGTTCAAAGGATGTTGGCCTATGGCTCAATTTATTTCTGCCTCAAAAACAATCAATTTTTCGCTCAGCTGCGGCTGAAGGGCCCCAGGTATCATCTAATGTAAATTATAAGAAGGGTGTGTGCTTTGCTTACAATGATGCGCATTGCAAATGGATGGCGTCTTGTAAATACAAGCACGAATGCGCTTTTTGTGCTGGGAATCACCCAGTTTCCAAATGTTTTCGGAAATTACAAGCAAATGCAAAGGAAGGTATTTCCAAAAGCAGCAACACCAGTGATGCTCTCAAGCATGCTGCCATGGCTGCTTCTCTATCCAAACCAGCAGATAGCTTCATTGCTAATTAGCGGGTTCACAGTGGGTTTCCAGTTACCTAGTTTTCAAGGTAAAGGTTGTACAGTAGTGGAAAATCTGAGATCTGTTAATGAGGCACCTTTAATAGTAAAAATAAAATTGCTAAAAGAGGTCGCGTCAGGAAGGATGGAGGGTCCGTTTGACCATCCCCCCTTTTTGGATTTCAGGATTTCCCCTTTGGGTTTGGTACCTAAGAAAGAGCCAAATGAGTTTCGTTTGATACACCATTTATCATTTCCTTTTGGCAGTTCTTTGAATGATCAAATCAACACTGAGGCTATATCAGTGTCTTATTCATCTTTTGATTTAGCAATTGAGAAGATACGGTTGCTAGGGAAAAATGCTTTGATGGCAAAGGCAGATATTCGATCAGCCTTTCGGCTTCTTCCTTTGCACCCAGATTGTTTCAACTCACTCGGTATATGTTTTGACAATAAATTTTACTTTGATAAAGCATTGCCGATGGGCTGCTCAATTTCTTGTTTTTACTTTGAAGCTTTCTCAACATTTATAGAATGGGTGGTAAGTATGGTATCACATTCCACCTTTATTATTCATTATTTGGATGACTTTTTATTTTTAGGCCCGGAAGGTTCAGAGGACTGCGGTCAGCTATTATCTTCATTCAAATTAGTATGCCAACATTTTGGGATACCATTGGCGGAAGATAAAACTGTTTTTCCTACAACATGTATTGATTTTTTGGGTATAACACTGGATTCGGTCACCATGGAATTTCGGTTGCCTGGTGAAAAAATCGGCAAATTATCCCAATCTTTGCATTTTTTCTTGGGTAGAAAAAAGGTGACATTGAAAGAAATGCAGTCCCTTTTGGGGCAATTGGCATTTGCCACTAGGGTTCTTCCCATGGGTAGGGTTTTTCCAAAAGATTGTATGCTGCCATTTCAGGATTAAAGAACCCGTTGGCCCATATCAGGCTATCTTTAGAGATCAAGCAGGACTTGATGGTCTGGTTGCAATTTCTGGAGCAATTTAATGGGAAAACCATGTGGCAGCATGATTTTGTGCTGGACAAGGATTTTTACCTTGAAACAGATGCAGCTGGCTCGGTTGGCTTTGGGGCGGTTTGGAGAAACCATTGGTGCGCTGCTGGGTGGCCTCACAGGTGGGTCATCAATGGGTTCTGCAGAAATATAGTATTATTAGAGCTATTCCCAGTGGTAGTGGCATTGGAAATATGGGGCAGTTTATTCGCCAATAGAAGGTTGCTGGTGAGCACTGACAACAAGGGAGTAGCCTTTGCAGTTAACAGTTTGTCATCTAAATCTCCTCCCGTGGTTTCTTATTTAAGATATTTGGTTTTTCTGTGTTTAAAATGGAACATCTGGTTAAAAGCGAAATACGTCCCAGGAAAGAATAACGTCGTTGCTGACGCTCTTTCTCGCCTGCAGATGGACCGGTTTTTCAAGCTGCTGCCAGAAGCGGATCCAGTGGGGGTAATCTTCCCTTCCCGTTTATGGGAGATAGCATAATTTTCCAAAACATCCAGAACTCTGTGGCGGCTTCTACCTGGAAGAGCTACAGTTCTTCATGGTTATTGTGGTCAATCTTTTTAGCATCGATGAGTCTGTCTTTATCTAATCATTCGGAGGACCTAGTACTTCTGTTTCTACAATCATTAATGTTGAAACAGTATTCTTGGTCTCACATTAGTAAGACATTATCAGGGGTGTCATTTTTTCTGCGCCTTTATAATCTGCCGGCTTGTCACAGTTTTTTCTCGGTGCGGCAGGTGCTAAAGGGATACAGGAAGAATAATTTTAGAAAGGATATGAGGTCCCCAATTACCCCGGCTATATTAGCACGGATTTGTGGGATAACTTCAGAAGTATGCTTTTCTGCTTATGAAGCTGTCCTTTTTAAATCTGTGTTTACGCTCGCATTCTTCGGTGCGTTTCGGATTACTGAGATCCTTCCTGCATCAAAGAGAAGTAACATAGGCATGTTATTATCTAATTTGTTTATGGGTTCAGATAATATAAAGTTATTTATAGCTACAAGTAAGACAGATGCGGTTGGTGTTGGTAATTGGGTGGCTTTAAAGAGGTATAGTGTTGAGAATATCTGCCCAGTAAGGACCCTTCAGGCTTACATGGCAGTTCGCCCGCCCAGTTCAGGGTTTTTGTTCATTCACAAGGATGGTTTACCAGTAACAGTTTACCAGTTTTCATCAGTATTGAAGAAATGTTTAGCAAAACTTCAGTTGAGCAACACTAAAATAACGACTCACTCGTTTCGAATAGGAGCAGCCACAGAGGCTGCCAGGATTGGTCTAGAGGAGAGTACAATTAAGAAGATTGGTAGATGGAGGTCAGATTGTTACAAATTATACATTCGTCCATATTAATTAATTATTTTGTTTCAGGTCCCCTACATACAGTCTGGATTATAGGGCATTCTTTTATTTTTTGGGCACAGAAGAGAGCTGCTGATAGAATATATTCGGAGAATTTGGGCCTGGACCCTGCAGCCTTCCGGATTCATTGGTATGGTCGTAGGGGAATGATGTGGGAGGATTTGTTGTTTGAATTAAGTAGGCTATACGCTTTACATGAGGCTCCAGATATAATAATTATACATGTTGGTGGTAATGACATTGGGAAGTTAAAGACATTTGAGCTGATTACCGATATGAAGGATACATTTAAGTTTTTACGTTTAGCCTCTCCAAATACGGTGTTTGGGTTCTCAGAGATAATTCCACGTCTGAGGTGGTTGGAATCCGCAGTTTTCAAGCCACTAGAGAAGGTCCGCAAGCGGATAAATAGAGCCATGGCGAAGTTTCTGAGCGATGGTATGGGTTTTTCATTTCGGCACCATGAGCTGGAGGGCGGTTTACAGGGTCTATATAGGGATGACGGGGTGCATCTATCGCCCATAGGTCTAGATATCTTAAACACAAATTTGCAAACATGCATAGAGTTGGCCGCGGTTTGGGGGGTTGGGGATGGGAGGGGTGCTGCAAGCCCCCCTCCCGTCGGTTGGGAGAATTAAGGAAAGTCAAGTTCAAGTAATAATCAGCTCGAGTCTCAGTGGCTGGGTTGAGTACGGGTATTGATAAACACTTGGTTGGAAAGTATGTTTTAAAAGTTAAAATTGGTGGATTATGGATTTATGTTTTGAAAACCAGTGAATCAGGCCGTGGCCAATAATTATCCAAAAAAAAAATAAAATAAAATAATAATAATAATATATATAAAAATAAAAAATGTTACATGGAGATTAATAAAATTGGTTGTTTAAGTTATAACTTGCTCTGGTGTTTTTTGTGCTCTATGCATGTTTGCGGGGGTGTGCATGATGCATGTGATCCCATGGGGAAGGAAAGGGAGTAGCCATATAGGCTCCCCTTTCCTCATGGGGTCACTGTAACTGCAAGGTTAATACATAAGTTTCTAAGAAGGTTTAGCTACAGGGCTAGAGAGTCAATAGTTTAAAAAAAAAAAAAAAAAAACCCAGTCAGTAGATTTGATTAAGCTCAGGTGTGTTAGAGAGTTCTGGAAATCTGAGAATCAGTAAGGGATTGGTTAGTAAAATCAGGTGTTAGATCAGGAAAATTCTAGAAGCTGGTTTCTGGTCCATTTAAGGAGCAGTTCCAGGCAGGTTAGTGGTGCGATACCAGAAGATTCCAGCAGGAGGAGCTCCCCACCCTACCCCCCCCCCCCATCTTTTTCCCGTCGCGGCCAATTCATGTGGTAGGCTCCCTCTGGTGAATTGCCAGAGGGGAGAATTAAGGAAAGTCAAGTTCAAGTAATAATCAGCTCGAGTCTCAGTGGCTGGGTTGAGTACGGGTATTGATAAACACTTGGTTGGAAAGTATGTTTTAAAAGTTAAAATTGGTGGATTATGGATTTATGTTTTGAAAACCAGTGAATCAGGCCGTGGCCAATAATTATCCAAAAAAAATAAAAAATAAAATAATAATAATAATATATATAAAAATAAAAAATGTTACATGGAGATTAATAAAATTGGTTGTTTAAGTTATAACTTGCTCTGGTGTTTTTTGTGCTCTATGCATGTTTGCGGGGGTGTGCATGATGCATGTGATCCCATATGGAGGAGACAACGTACCATCATTTCCTTTCTTGCCTTGTCGGAGAATGAAAGAGTAAAATCTGTTTTGCATTACTCAGCAAAGAAAAATTAGAGTCAATATGTGATTGTTTGAACTAAAATGGACGTAGCATGCCAATGAACATGTAACAAATTACACACAGTAAAACATAATAACGACTAGCAACAATGTAATGGCTCCATCCCTGTTTTTTTTTCTTGCTGTGAGGATGTTGTTGAAGGCCCCTGCCTAGAGAGCCTTTCATTTTGCCAGAGTGATCACTTGAGGGTAAGCAGCTCAGATCCAAGTGATCTGCTGGGATGGGACTTGTTGGCATAAGTCATGTGAGCAGAGCAGGGAGTGAAATATTGTTAAATATTAACATTACCTTAAAAAAATTTATGAAATGCTTTTCTGTGCTATATGTTAGTTTACAGCGTTGTATTTTATATTGGCCAAACTTTATATTTGTTAATGGGTCTGCAGTAAAGGTATATTTATCAGATTTATATTCAGCTGGGTGAAAGACTTGGGGTTTTTAGAAATTTGTGCTCCAGCAACAAAGGACCTGTTTGTTGGACTGAAATTTGTCAAAGGGATATCTTGTAACTTGAGAGTTTAATTTACTTTGTTGTACACAGCTCACAACATTAACAGCTAAAAAAAAAAAAAAAAAATCAGGGCATTTAATCAAATCTTCAATTTCATCTCTCTTTTCTAGATATTTGGACAAATCATATCCATTTCACTAAGTCCAGACGCTTTCACTGAACTCAGCACACAGAGTTGGGTGCTGGATTTCTGCTTTCTTTATCCCTCTCTTTTCCTGTTTACCTAAAACTTAGTTTTTCCAAAATGAATCTTTCTATATAAACCTTAGAATTCTACTTTAAAGTCTCAGGTCTTTTATGCAAACTAAACATATTTTTAGCGGGGTATATAAAAGCAAACCTCTCATTTACCAAAAGTGCCTACATACAATATGTTTCAGTTTTACCACAGCCCAAAATCTGATGGTATCAGAAACAAGTTGTAGTGCCCCCGAAGGTAGAAACTTGCAGGAAGAGTTGGAATACCCTTTTTCTCTTTCGAAATCTCATTTATTTTGTATTTCTTATCTGGAAAATTAATATAAATCTATTGAAAAGTAAATCTCAATCTGATTTTACTTATCATTAGTTTTAAAAATACAAAACTAAAAAAGTGGTAGGTTACAGGGAAGGAAGATGTGGAGGAGTGGAGTCTGGGGAATCTGGGAAATAATAATAATAATAAAAAAACTTTGTTTATATTTGTAGTAATGAGTATACGATCAGAAAAAAAAAATTGGCTTCCCAAAGTACTAGTGGCTTCAATGGTGACTTCAAGCTGATATCATAAAGCCTCGTACACACGGTCGGACTTCAAACAAACTTTTCCGTGGATTTTTGTCCACACGCTCGGACTTTTCTGCAAACTTTCCCAAAACTTTTCCAACATCACGTGGTTTTTCTGCTCTTTTCTGCTCTTTACCGCCACCCTTTGGTCAACTTCTGCTATTGTTGGTTGATTTAAACATTGGTTCTGGGCATGCTTATTTGTCCATCGGACAAAAGTCAGATGGATTTCTGTACACACGGTCGGACTTTGCTCCATTGGACTTTTGTTGGCAAAAAGTTTGTCCGTTTGCAGACCGAACATTTGTCCGATGAAAACCAAAAAAGTTTGTCCGATGGAGCGTACACACGGTCGGATTTTTTGTCAAACTTGCTCATCTTGAAGTTTGTTGGCAAAAAGTCAGACCGTGTGTTCGAGGCTTTAGACTCTGCATATGGTCTGATTAGGACAGTCGGTTCCTGTGTATAGCACCCTTCATAGTTGTATAAACATCTGAGCATGTGAACTGTGGTTGCAATGTGTAATACCATTAAACTATATTTTCATATTGACTGTTGGAAATTCTATATCATAAATTGTAAAAACCAAATATATAAATGATCACACTTTTTGACCCTTCTTCCCTGTAATATTGCTAATCAACTGTCAGGCCTTAATCGCTGACATTTTGTTGCTTGTTATTTGTTGAGGCAGTGCACACATATTCAAAACGTCCTGTCTAATCCATCAGCTCAATAGTAAGATATTCAGCAATGTGAGAACAAGCTGGTTTGCAGACTGGAGAAGAAATTATGTCCGGACTTAAAGAAAATGCTCTGATGACTTTGTAAGTGTAGTCTGAGGTCATGGAGGGCGTGAGTCCTACTGTCAGTCATTGCTGCATTATTGACTCCTCCAAATAATCTTTGCTTTGGGTGGAGTGCAGTAGGGTTCAGATCCCATCAAGCAGTCCTGCTATGACAACCAACATCCTGGCTCTCTACGCAAAAATGGATTTTCCAGATATTTCAATGAACAATTCAGTAGGGTCTGGTGACGCTGATGCTGAAGCATGGATGCGGAAATTCCATGTCACCTATCTGCCAATATATCCTAGAAGTGTGAGTTCTTCCCTTTTTTTACAGAATACAGTAGCTTTGTTGATGGGGACTTAGAAGCTTGTAATAGCCTTTGCTGTAAAAAGGAACAGTGCAAAACAAGTCTTTCATATTACTTCATGGTGGGAACAACCTTTTAGACTGGAACTACTAGTTCTTAGAATAACACAATCCTGTGCATCTAAAAGTGATCCTTACCAGTATGGCAAACTACATGCTTCAATGATGTGTGAGTTTGTGTTCTGTCTTGTGTGAAATGAAGACATATGAAAGTGTATGAAAAATACAAATACATTTAATGAAGCCCATCTGAAATTGGCTCACAGTTTTGCCCGTGACATCCCAAACAACCGACCATGTGCTGTCAATTTTGATGCCATATGGGATTTAAATATACGCAAGCAAAGTATGTAAACAGAATACCACAGCCAAGGAACCAAAGGCTTTTCCAGATGCCAGGACAACAGTGAGGTCACTAAAATGGAAGTTTGTGTAGCAAATGTTCTCAACACAGCAGGTGATGTGTCAAACAAAGCTGAAGACAAGTGGAATAAGCTCCACTGCTTAGGAATCTAGTTCATTTTCTTTGATGTTGTCATACAGGTGATGACCCTTACCTCTCCGGTCCTGCAGTGTTTATAACATGGGTTTCGACACTGTGTGTATCTTTTATAACACAACTTTTACTGCAAATTTTGTTCTTTAATACAAAACAATTTTGACAGCAGGGAAAAAGTTCACTCTGGTCTTACAAGCAAATTTTTATTTTGCAGGGGAGTAGGGAAATATCAGTTGAACTCCAGGCAACAATTAAAGTGAACCTATCCTGTCCAAATACATTTCATGATTAGGATTACACTTTAAAAATTGGTAGCAAAATACCTCCAGTTCGTTTTTTTTTGTCTTCTTTTGCTATCCCGGCCCACTCTAATTTGAGGCCTTGACTTCAGCTCTGATTTGAAGCTTTTTTATCTCCCATGAATCAAAGAAAGTGACTCAGCTTCTGATGGCACCCTCCCTGGTTGAGGGAGTGGTAAAGGGCATGGTAGACCTTCAAGTCAAAACACGGGTCAAAGCCTTGGTTTGTCATGTACCTGGGATCAAGGGGCTCCATGTAGCACAGAAGAGGACCCAACTTTGCATGTAAGAAAGGCTTGCACAAATCAATCAGTATTAGAAAGAGGGAGAGGCCTCATGCCCTGTGCCCATGCTTTGTTATAAAGAGTATTAGCAAGAGGGAGGGGCCAGGCATGATGGGGGGGGCAAGAAGAGGAGGATTGGGGCTGCTTTGTGCAAAAGCATTGTACAGAGCAGGTAAGTATAACGTGTTTGTTACTTTAAAAATAAAAAAAGCCTTTAGCATCACTTTATTAGGAGCAGGCTACTAGAAATAACTGAAATGCAATGTGGAAGTGAATATTTTTTTTCCATATTTTTGACCATCGATACTGTATGTTTTAAGCTGTCTAAACACAACTTGTACCTTTTTTCATTTTTAATTTGTGTCTGTTTTTATGAAGCATGGCTAGGTGATCAATCGGTGTGCAGAAAATGCAATATCAATCCTTCCTTTTGCATTCCACTGACTGCACTGAATCCCATTAAAATTCAGCAAGATTTACTACAGAATAAATGCAATGGGGGATCCCATGTGTAGGTAGCCTAAAAAAGGCTAAAAAAAAGGGCATTATCACATATTCTTATTGCTGAATGGTGTCCTTCTGTAAGAAACTGAGTTTAAAATGCATATGTTAAAACTTTGGCCGCTTTGTTGTTACATAAAGTTTTGACAGTTGCAACATAGATTTCCGCCAGTGCTCTGTTTAATCTCGATGCTTTTCTTTATTCTGTATGGCTCAGCAACTGCTGGATCACATTTGCAGTTTTTGGACAAATAATAGAAGAATGTGCATAAAAGGAGGGCAGGAGGGCGGTCGGGTTATGTATTGACATTGCAGTTGGTGGTCTATTTCTAGGCTGTCTTGTTACATCTCCATCTCACACACACTAGCTTTTGTTAAAGCCATTCCCATTTCACGCATCAGGAGTACAATTCAGTAACTTGGACGTGGCAGAGCTTTGTCCCTTCCTGGCATGACATGTCAGCAGAAAATGTTTCAATATTCAACACAAAAGATATTAATGTACATGTAAAGGGACCTGTATTGTCTTTTCAGTCATTGAAACTTTTACCATGAAAAAAATTAGGTCTGTTTTCAGATTTTAAATAATTTGACATCTGTAATATCTGTAGAACAATATTCTAAAGGTTTTTTTGTGTTAAAAATTAAAAAAAAATGTGTTTTTAAAAAAAAATCAGATAAACAGTTAAGATTGTGTGATGATTCTTCATTGTTACCACTTGCGGCATGGAGCTCTGTTTTATATGTGACAAAATTACAGTGCAAAGAAAAACATTTGGTTTTCAAGCAGTAAAGGGTTGGATATTTCCTTGGGCTTTTTTTACATGCTGTCTGTATCGCCATAGAGAATGTTTCTCTCCTCCTCTTCCTCATTGAGAAATGACAATAAAAAGCAGTTACCGTATTTATCGGCATATAACACGCACAGGCGTATAAGACGCACCCTAACTTTAAGAGGGAAGTTTAAGGAAAAAAACTTTCCACAGCCCCCTTTCCCTGCACAGTACAGAGCCCCCTTTCCCTGCACGGTACACAGCCCCCACAGCGACCAGAAAGAGCAGTGTTAATTGAGGTATTTAGAGGCTTCCATTTACATTGAGGGTGACACAGGAGGAGCGGTGTATTAGAAAGGACTGGCAGTAATGTTTTCTCAAAGTGGAAGTAAACCCTCCTATCGTTTTCAGCCAAGGAAGCTGCCATCTTGACCTCTTGTTTAATCTTTAACTGCCATGGTGCTGCACATGTGATCAGCTATGACACCAGCCATTGGCTGGTTTGATAGTTTGGTTGAGAGCACAACCAATGTGATAGTTAGCATTTCCGGCATGCATGAACCTTTTAAATCAATGGGTTTACTTCTGCTTTAACTTTAAAGTATGCTGGCAGCACTGTTCCATTGCCAGGAGAGGCAATAGAGGCAGGCCAGCTGGCCTGACACCCCCCCCCCCTCCCATGGGTAGCACCCGGGGCGGCCCGCCCAATCCCCGGACCCCTGTTGGTAAAAAAATATAAAATTTTTTGGCATATAACACGCAGGCACAGTTTAGCCTCTATTCTCAGGGAAAAAAAGTGCGTGTTATACACCAATAAATACAGTATTTTATTGTTCGTGTCTAATCCTTCCTTACTTTACTCGAAAATTATGTTTTTGCTGCCTGTGTCCCCATTAGGGAGATTCTCCCTCATTTGTTTTATTCCTAACACCCGTTAGGGCCGTTCACACCCGCAGGTAGGTGTTATGATATTTGTTATGCACATATACACCCACACTGTGATGCGCTAAAATTTTTTATTATTATTATTATTTTTTACTTTATTGGAAGTTAACAACACCCACTACAACTCTATGCACAACAGTGAGTTGTGATTTGCTGCCATGTATTGAATGTGTTGTTTTGCATAATAATGCAGACATGCAACATTTCTATACAATGCACACCAACCTAGTTTTAAGGTGTGAGCAAGGCACATAGAAAATTATAATTTTCTCTCTATCCTTGTGTTGAGCCTGCATAGATCTAGCATAGATCTATGCAGGAGCAGCATTGTCACCCCAGGGCAGTGGTCTCCAAACTGTGGCCCGGGGGCCAGATGCAGCCTTTTGCTTGTTTATCCAGCCCTTGGGGCACTATTTGATCCACTGATACCAACAATGTGGAATCATTCCCCCCCACTGACACCAACAATGGGGCCCACTGACACCAGTGAGGGGGCACAATTCCTCTCACTGACACCAACGATGAGGAACAATTTCTCGTAATGACACCAACAATGGGCCACAATTCATCCTAATGACACCAACAATGGGCCGCAATTCATCCTAATGATACCAACGATGGGGCACAATTCCTCCCACTTGCACTAACAGTGAGGCATTGTTTTTTTTTTCCACGGACGTCAGCAACTTTTCTACTCCCAGTGGTCACAGTCTGGTCCTCCTAAAGTTTAAAGGACAGTAAACTGGCCCTTTGTTTAGAAAGTTTGGAGACCTTTGCCCTAGTAGATGACTACAGAGTACTTCCCCTCCTCCTCATCTCCATAACATTGGTGGGGGGGGATGTTGTGTTGTGTAGTCCACAGAGAGAATTGGGCAGGGCTGATAACTTCTAACTGATAATAGTGCAGCAAAGGCTAAGAGCACTGGATTTCGGGCAAGCAAGGCCAACAGGTATTTTTTTATCTCAACAAATTTCACAAAATACTTTCAATGGTATATTTACTGACCAAAAGGGACCAAATAACTGAAGTTTTATAGTTAGGATTTACATAAACTTTAAATACTGCAGAAAGTAAGTCTCTACTATTACAAAAAAAATAATAATTAGACTTTAAAATGATTAAACAAGGGGCGAGCTGCATTCCCCTAAAATTAGGACCCTAGGCCGATGCTCCTGTGGCCTTTCCACCAATCCCATCCTGTTCTTGATAAGAACCTGCCCAAAATAAATAATTGGATATAGGAAAAACCTTTATATACGTTCAAGTAGATAATAATAGTTTTTCCAAGGAAAATCAAATTTTGAATAAAAAAAGTTTCTAAGCTTTTCTAAAGTTACAGCGCAGAATTACCCACGTCAAGTGATACATTGAAAATGTAGAGATTGCAGATAAGCTGAATAAATTGCCACAGGACATTGGAGGCCTGCTTCATTGTAAAATCTTATAGGGCTCTTCTGGTTATTTCCGCTTTTTAAATCAGTATCCATTAGGAAACAAACAAAGCACATCTGTTTCCCCGTCCCCACTGACTGTCAGTGTACATAGGAATATTGCAGCCAGAAGGCATCTTGTATAATAGCGATTTTAAGATGTGCTCTTGAAAATGCATTTGTGCACTCATTATGCAGAGCTGTCCTTTTGTCAGGAGCGAGCTCTTTAAATAAAGCACCCAAGGTCTGATTTTGCAGTTGCTGCCGGCCACAAGGTACTTTTGTTCCAGTTCAATCCACTTCTGTGTGCACCTTGCTATAGGGAACAGCTGCCACTCGGGGAAGGCATTCTGGCTTCATTATTGCCCATTAAAAACGTATTTATTGGCTTATTTAATTTTTTAGTAGCTACTATGTAAGTATTGGATGAATAAAAATGTTGAGTGTTACATATAATTTACAGAAATATATCCAGGTATTCAGTTTTTATTATATTCTTAATATGGATCGTTACCCATTAGAAGAACTTGCTCTTATCCGCATTCTCCCCCCTCCTTCTTAGGCCTCATACACACGGATGCATGAGGCTGTACAACGTACATTGCAGCACACAGCCACCCATGGTATAATAAATGGCTGTACGCTAGCTGTGACTTGCGCAAACATTTACGCAACATAAATCTCTGGGCGCACACAACCTAGCATACAGCCATTCATTAGTATGCGCGGAAATATGCTACAGCTGGGTCTCCCAGGCACAGAAATAAGCATGCGATATATGCTGTACAGCCTAATGTACCCGTGTACATGAGACCTTATGCAAGATTTTTTTTTATTATTACCTAAAGTGGTTTTAAATTCTTACATATACTCAGTGAATTGACTATTTCAGGTGATACACAGAGATTAAACAAATCCTCCTATATAAGTTTTACCTGTTTATCTGCAGCCATCTCTTGTGTACAAAGTCTAGAATTTAAAGCTTGTCTGAGCTTTTAGAAAGCAGGGGTCTGGGAGCTGAAGTTACACTCTGCAGAGCTCAGTGAAGAGAGTTCTAAGAGCTGTTTGGAGGGAGGGGACGCCCCCCTTCACAAAGCACACAGGAACAGAGCTGAGGCTGACAATCACAGGCTGTGTGCTGGAGATCCCTCCCCTGTCACCTTTTTCTTTCAATCATTTTTCTCAAATTTTGAAATCCGACAAAGAGAAAATTTTGTTAGCGTTACAACAGCCAGAATTCTGGCACCAGCTTTACAAATACAGTGAGTGGCAAACATCTCTCCAAAACTAGAACAGTTGTTAAAGATGGAGAAAATCAAACTTAACATTATGAAACTAAGTAGCCTCGCGCCATGTCTGTCATGAAGTTAGGCATGACAGAGCGTGTAGAAAAAATCGTTACCTTACGTCAAGGGCTACAGGGAGATACTTCTCAATTCACTATGCAAAATGCACACACAAAAAAATAAAAAATAAAACAAGGAGCCATGAGTACCAACTGTGACCATTATAAAGGAGAATTCCCCAGCAAGAGAAACCTCAGACGTGACAGAAAAGAGTGAAGTAAAGAGAAAAAGAAGGGGAAATGAAAAAGAGTAGAGAGGGAAACCCAGAGAGGAAAACAAAAAGCAAAGCTCCCCGGGGGAGAACAAAACTTGTCCGGAGCTCTTACAGCTTCACATGGACATAATCAGTCCAGGGGCTTTAGATAGCCTCATATCGCTTAGTAGTATCATTGACCACACTGACGATTTGCCCTGTCACCTTTTTATCTCTTGGTGTCAGGAAAACTTTTCAGAAGTGATTCATGCAGATAACAGGGGAAGGAGGCAGCAGAGAGAAATGACACTTAAGCCACGTACACATGGCCGAGAATCTCGTCAGGAAAAAACACGTCGTTTTTCCTGATGAGATTCTTGACAAGAATCTTGTCTCCGCCGAGTGTACACACGCTCGATTCAAAAGAAGCGCCGCTCTTTTGAATGGAACGAACGCAGTCATGTCATCGAGTAGGAAGAGGGTGCGCTCGTCACATTTGATGCCGCCGCCGACATCTTGCTTCACCCTACCTATGCCTAGGAAGCTACCGCGCATGCGTCAAAGTCATTTCGAGCATGCGTGGGTTTCCACGGCGACAGGTAAGCGTACACACTCTCGGGTTTCTAGTCGGGAAAGAGGCCAAGCAGGTTCTCTATTTTTCTCGTTGAGATTCTGGCCAGTTTTCTTGACAAGAAACCTGAAAGCCTTGTACACACGGCCGGTTTTCTCGGCAAGAGAGCTCTCCCGGCTTTAGTGCTCTGTATTGAAGCAAGTACACACTATAGAGGGGTATGCTTTGTTCATATTTCACATCACACAGGTTTAGAATCACTTTAAATAAAAAAGTAAATACCTTTTAGTTCTTAAATACTAGCACTTTCTTATTCCTCGCTAAGTGTGGATGACATAGACCAGGCACCTGCTACTTCTTGGGTTGTCTATGTCAGTGGTTCTCAACCCTGTCCTCAAGTACCCCCAACAGGCCATGTTTTAGGAATTTCTCTTAGATAAAATAGCTGTCCAAAATACCAAGCCTCTGACTCTGATTTAAAGCACCTGTGCAAGATAAAGGAAAACCTGCCAACATGGCCTGTTGGGGATACTTGAGGACAGGGTTGAGAACCACTGGTCTACGCCACACATTCCAGGAGGCAGTGTTTTCAAGGTTTTAAGCTTGGGATCCAGCCACGTGTCTTTCAGTTCCCATACATGGCATGGCTGTGTATGTGCTTGCTTTGCACACATATGTAGACATGCCACATTTGTCTGCCAGGTAAAGGGGACCAGGCAGGAACTTATGGTGTTTCTGTACATCCATGGGATCTCATTTCAAGATGGGATTGTGGAAACCGTTATTTTCACAGTTATTATAGTACTGAAAATTTAGTTTTAGTTAGGGTAAAGTTCTTCTTTAAAGTAGAAGGAAAGACTATAGAAGAGAAATAACCCACCCTTTAAATGTCGCTGCCCCACTGCACTTATATTTACTGCACAAAATTTCTAATAAATCTAAGTATAAATACTTTTATTGAATTTTTTTCCAAGTGGTGATCACATGACCCCAAAGTTTCAGTGAGTGTGGCTGTCCATGGAGGGCTGACGATGCCACTGAATCCTTAGAGCAGTGATGTCACCCCACCAATGTCTATAGCTCTTATGCCCTGTACACACAATCGGATTTCCGATGGAATAAAGTCTGATGGAATTTTCCGTTGGAATTCTGATGAAGCTGTCATCAGTCTTGCCTACACACCATCAGACAAAATTCCGACCGTCCAAAACGCTGTGACGTACAACACGTACGACGGCACTATAAAGGGGAAAAGTTCAAATCCAATGGCGCCACCCTTTGGGCTGCTTTTGCTGATTACGTGTTACCGCGTGTTAGTAAAAGTTTGGCGTTAGCCGATTCGCGCTTTTCAGTCTCCGTGCTTTTCAGTCCGTAACAGCATGACGAATGTGCTATCTCCATTATGAACGCTAGTTTTACTAGAACGAGCGCTCCCGTCTTATAATTTAGTCTGAGCATGCGTGGATTTTTTCTCCGATGGAGTTCCACACAGACGATCGCAATTTCCTATGGTTTTTTTTTCCATCGGAAAAATTTAAAACGTTCTATTTTTTTACACCGATCGTGTGTACAGGGCATAAGGCATTGTTGGCTGTGGGAGAGTACTGTCCTCCAGGTGTTCAGTCACACACTATTGCATACTGTACCTCCCAACTTTTTGAGATGGGAACGAGAGACACCTATTAGCAAATGTATGTAGATATAGGACATACCCCCTGGCACGCCCCCATAAAGCAGAATTATACAAAAAACATTATTCGTTTTTTTTTTTTTTTACCATTACTATTCCTTTTATATTGGCTTTTGAAGTTTACAAATGCAACAATTTAGAAACTGGATGAAAGGTTTAGCTCTGGGAAACATTTTTTGAAACATAAATATTGCATTTTATATAAAATTTATATAGATCAGGCCAAAATGAGGGACAAATGAGGAGGAAAGAGGGACAGAGGGACTTTGTTCCAAATCAGGGACAGTTGGGAGCTATGCAATTGGCGGAGATTGGCATTCACATGGCTGCTTGTAAAAAGTTTCAAAAAAATGTATTTTGCATTGATATTTATTAGATACCGTACACCGCATATATGAGCAGTAGGCAGCATTTAAAAGATGGTTTATTTTAAAGTCTCATTCTAGTTTGAGTGTCAACATACAATGAATTCTTTTCTGGCGTTCCTGGAAGAGGATCCATAACCTTTCTGTTTATTTTTATTTTCTAATTGAAATGTTGACATACTGTAGTCTAAATAAAATCATGGTATTTGTGAAAATATGCGTACTTTCATTGAACGCTTCTAGGATACATTGGTTTTCAGCACTGGGGGCCAAGTTATGGTAGTTTGCGGCACTGGACTTTTGCTGCCCATAACAGCAAATTTCACGAGTGTGTACCTAATCTGTAAAGAGTCCCCAATACTGAAGCACTCTCCTATCTCAGCAGTTTCCCCAACCCTAAGGCTGTATACACACACATTAATGCAAGCACACTGTTTCATTTACATTGTCCCTTATCTTTCTGTATGTGGATGATGGCACTTTATTTATTTTAATACAAAAAATACATCTAAGTACCTTTTTCCTAATCATTATACAGCTGTCACATGACCCAGCTCTCTCCCAGCCTGTCTGCAGGGAAACACAAGCAGGAGGAGCCTCTAGCACTCTGTTACTGGTCACATGTTAAAAAAAAAAACGCTTTTGGAATACAGAGTAAAAATAAATATTATCAATAAACTTTTACATTGGTATACAAATTTATATTTTAATTAAAATCATTATTACTTTGTGTCACACCCCTCCAGCACCTCCACCCCTCCCTTAGCGTAAGAGAGGTGAAGCCATCGTTAATCTACATGTAAGATCCCGCCCCCAATGTGTTTAGATGGCTAGTGGGTATGGAGGAGGAGGGAGGGAGGGAATTGGCTGTCATTTACCACTGTGTATACGCCCACATGTGTGACTCTATAGTCACATGGGCTGCTCAGATGTGTTAGGGTGGAAACGCTAAGGGTAGAAATACACTCAAAAATGAGCATGCGCAGAGTTGCCACCATAACAGCAAAATTCCTAGTGGAATTGGACACATGAACAGAAGGTGGAGATAGAGAGCAGCAGGATCAACCAGGTTTTTTGTACAGAAATTGAACCTCATAGTGACTGAGTGAGTATGAACAGCATGTAATACACCATTTATTGATAGTTTTTTTATGGTGTGGGTTTAGTGACACTTTAACAAGTGTTGTTGTGTGGTGCACCAATACTCTGAATATGAATATATTGCAGTGTATTACAATTCCTTTTCATCTGTATCACAATGGGGTTAATTTACTAAAAGAAAAAAGACTGTGCACTGTGTAGTTGCTCCAGAGCTTAGTAAATATGCAGAAGCTCTGCTGACTTTCATCATCCAGTCAAGTAAAAATGCTGTTTTTTTTTTCCTTGCACGTGATTGGGTACTCTTTGCAAAAGTGAAGCCTTGCCTCATTTACTAAGCTCTGGAGCAACTGCTCTTGAAGAGGGCAACTGCACATTGCAAAGTGCAGAGTCTATTTGCCTTTAGTAAATCAACCTCAATGAGTGTAAATAAAATCAACAAATGCATCTGCCCCCTCAGCAACCTCAATGTAGGGAATATTGAACACATTGCAGGCACTGGAAAAAATAAGGAAAAGGGGGTGATCCCTGTAGCCGCACACCCCTGTGGTCCTATGTTTAGTATGGACAACAGCCTGGACTCCAAGTAGCCCACTAACCCAACGCGTTTTGCTCCATCCCCAGAGCTTATTAATGTGGTTCTCATAATTAAGCTCCGGGCAGAGGAGCGAAACAGGTTGGGGGCGTGGCCTGGCTGGAGTCCAGGCTAAGATTGCCACTCTCATACTGACCATAGGACCAGAGGGATGTGCGTCTACAGGGATCACCCCTTTTTCCTTTTTTGAGTCTTAGCAGGAGCTTGGATGAGCTCCATCCCATGCCACCACTCCTAGCAGCAGATGCAAAGGATCCAATACACACCCCGCAGCGATAGAGCCTGAGCAACACACTAAGATGTAATAGGTTGCACTGCCATCCTCTTTGACTGCTGCATCTTGTGATGACGCTATCTGTCTATGTTACACCATTGTATCATTTATTGTCTCTATGTGAGACCATATTACAGCATTTGTTGTGATTGTGCCATTCTACAGTTTGTTTCTACATGAGTGTCCATGAATCTGGCAGTCACCACTTTATGGACTTGACTTATATATCCAATAGTAGCCTGGAAATTACTGACCTCATAAGCAAAATGGCTGCCCTCATTGTCTGCAGGTGACCACTCAAGCTTAAACCTACCAGTCAAAAGAAAACTCTGCCCTGGCAAGGCAAACTTATTGTCCTCCATCTGCGTTTGAGAAACGACACAAACACTTTATTAAGGCATCAGACTGACACACTCTACATTCACACAATTCAATGAATGAATTCTCTCTGCTCTTAACCTAGAACTACACACTAGACAATAGACACAGGACTGTGTCAAATAGACTTAACTGGGCTGTTGTCTTCTAGCTGGCTACAGAAGGATAATCCTGTGGTGTGTGTGATTAGTAGAGGCGGTAACGGCTAGGCTGGAACTCTAGCAGCTGACATAAGCACTGCTCAATCATTAAGTGGCATCCCGAGTCATAATCAACCAACAATGGCTTCTTACAAAAGGAGACCAGAGGAAAAAGAAGGAAAGTGCTTTAGCCAGTCTATGTAATTATTGAGCAATATTGCCATCTTGTTGCCATTTTTTGTTAATGAGTATTCATTATTGTCATTATTATTTAAACAAAGATAATTTTTTGTAACTTTTACATTTTGTTCTCAATTTTTCTTCTTTTCCTAAAGGGACAAAGATATATAAAATCAGTGTAAAAATTAGATAAGTGCGCAATCTAAAAAATGTATGTGACACAAAATATATAGATCTCAAAACATATTCAAATCTACCATAAGTCCAAAAAATTAGAGAAAAAATATATAAGGAAAAAAAGGTTCATGAAAAGGTGCAATAGGAAGTGCTCTTGAAAGTAAAAAGTGATTCACAAGACACAGTGTTAAACAAGGCACTCTTTCCCACAATATATACGCCTCTTACCAGAAAGGCTGGATCTCAAATTATAGAGATCTTACTCGCTCACACAATGATCAGCCAGCAGGGATATTCCACTCCTCTGGCTCTGGTGACTGTGCTCCTTCCTGGTAAGCAGATTGCTCCACTCTGTAAATCTTTTACATATCCTCAATGTTTATGCAGACCATCCCTCTATGGATTCTTCTCAGCATAAAGGGTGATAGAAGGAAGAGATTTCATGGTGCAGTACCTTTTAATGTGCCATTTATTAAAAAGTATCCATTGCACTTACATGTGAAAAAAGCGTTAGAAGGCAAACAAAAACACACAGCCGCGGACTTCGCCTGCAGGCTGGTACGTGGTGACGTCACAGAATGGGGCTCGTCCGATGCGTTTCCCCATAAGAGGCATCGACTGGGAACGGAGGCTCTTATAATAAATAAATAAGTGGGCTAAATACTGACTCAATGTTTTATAAACCTTTTTTTTCTGTTTTTTGTAAATCTAAATGTACATGGGGCAGCCATGCTTGCTTGTTACATATACAGGTTCTGCTTCCTTTTTAGTAGTATTAAACACTGACTGTGCTATATTCTGCATTAATCTGATTTGAAAATAACAAAACCCTATATCAGCCATTCTGAATTAGGGTTCTTTCAGAGGTTGCTAGGAGTTCCTTGAGCTGATTGATTGAACTCTCATTTAATGGTTATTGACCTCCCATTTGATGTGCCTGCATAGTTTTGGGGTCATTGCCACTTGACAGAGCCATTTTCAGGACATCAATGCTCTTTTTAACTGTCTGCAAGGGTGACATTCTGACTGCCACTCATTCCACTGATCACAAATATAAGTGGCTTTTCTCCAACTGACTGGCCTAGGTAACAACCATATATGATGCTGAGTCTCCATTATTAAAATAACTAAGATCCAAGGGCTAGATGATACTGTAGCCATCATATACGTTTGTTTCTATCTGACTTACTGCTAGTAGCTAGCAGAGTGAGACGTTTAAGGTCCGGTGAAATCAGAGTAAGTGATTTTAGTAGACAGGCAGCACTCAGAAGCCTGTACAACCATGTATAGCTAAAGGTAAGGCTGGGGCAATAAAATAACTATAAAATCAATAGTTACTTTTGACAATCCAATATAAGCGTAAATGGAAAAATCTCCTTCCATTTTGGAAGTGCTGCCTGTCCACTGGTCATCACTTTCCACAGATTCCTGGACTCCCTGCATGCGTTGCCACTTGTCTTCTGCACATTTCTAAGGACTACATATCCCATGGTACCTTGTTGCCTGCAAACTGTGATTCCTGTACTGATTCAACTTTCTGAAACTCCTTTCAACACCTCTGTAGTTCAGAAGGCAGGCTTTGCAAAATGTGTGATACAGCAGTGCCTACTCTCAGGGCATAGTGAACATTTGTCAAGGAAGTAAATGTGTGGGGATCTTCACAAAGTAAGTTTACAAACTTCAAGATCATTCAGAGTAATAGGAGTAGGCTAGAGATGATTAAAATACAATGTGGAAATTATTATATGATTCTACAGTTTGACCATAGATATGCTTTCTCAAGACAGCTTGTGCCTGTTTAATTTTTTTTATTGTATATTTTTATGGCCAGCAGTGGCAGCCTGTCCAGCCCGCCCACCCCCAATCCATGCGCCCGGCCCCTAATCTACATGCCAGACATATGGATTTCAATGTTTTTTTGTTTGTTTTTTAAGCACATGATTAGAGCCTGAGGCTCTAATTGGCTTCAAAAAAGGGTGGGCTCGGGGCCCAGAGCATTGTGCCAGTTGTGTGACTCCCAGCCAATCGGTTCTCAGGACCCATTTCCTGTTCAGCTGGGAGGAGAAGCCCCGACTCCTCCCGGATCCTTCTGGCGTGAGGAGCAGCAGCCCTTTATGTCATCTTCCTCTTCACGGTAAGACCTCTAAACCCCTGCCCTCCCGGTGGGGTAGTGACCAGTCTGCGAGTGAGGGGGGCAGGTTTGTTTGCTGCCACCCCCCCTCCCAAAATGATGACCAGGTTGTCAATCACTGTGTAGAAAATATAATTTCAATCTCTCCTTTTTGTGTGCTGCTGGCTACACTGAATCCTATTAAAATACAGTAAGATTTACTACAAATGAAAGGAGGAATCCCATGTGTTTTACAGGCTAATGCCGCGTACACGCGACCGTTTTTAATGACGAGAAAAATTACATTTTTTAAAATGGTCATTAAAAATTATTGTGTGTGGGCTTTCCAGCAGTTTTCCCGATGAGAAAAACGCAGAGAATCACGACGAGAAAAATTTCAACATGCTCTAATTTTTCACGTTGTTTTTTACATCGTCGTTTTTCTCGTCATGAAAAACGGCCGTGTGTGGGCTTTAACGACGTGAAAAAAAATGCGCATGCTCTGAATCAAGTATGAGACGGGAGCGCTCGTTCTGGTAAAACTAGCGTTCGTAATGGAGCTAGCACATTAGTCACGCTGTAACGGACTGAAAAGCACAAGGCTGAAAAGCGTGAATCGTCGCTCAACAAACTTTACTAACATGAAGGGTGGCGCCATCCGAATGGAACTTCCCCTTTATAGTGCCGTCGTACGTATTGTACATCACCGCGCTTTACTCTAACATTTTTTTCCACGATAGTGTGTAGGCAAGGCAGGCTTGAGAGGAAACACGAAAAATCACGTCGAGAAAAATGCAGTTTTTTTCAATGACATTAAAAACGGTCGTGTGTACGCGGCATAAGACTCTGAAAAGGAAATTTTTCACTTTTTTTATTTTCGGTTTTCCAAAGATTGCTGAATGGCATTCTATATGAAATTGGTAAATTTTCCAGAAGTATACTTTACATTCCAATCAAGAATCATCTTTTGTAAATGTGGATAAAATGGAGAAATGTGATTGGTGGTCATGGATTATGGCTCACCACTGATCTTATTAAAAGTAAGGAAGCACATAGCTAGTTTGCTGGCAATGCACTTGGTTATTCCACCAGCTTGTTGTGCAGTCTAAATATTGAAGAGGCTCCCTATTGTTAGCAATATTTGCTTATCACTGGATGATTTTTTTTTTTTTTTTTAGATGGTTTCTTAATTAACTGGAAAAGGGAAGAGTGCTGTGAAAGAGGGTGCTGTGAGACAGACACAGATGACTAGTTCCAGTCACAGAAACACTTGATCTACAGGGCTCCTCAAAGATAATGTGCAGGTGCAACATTTGCACAAAAGCAAAACACAGGCCTGCAACAGAGCGGCACCTTGGATTGATTTCCACGTGCTCAGTAGACCCTGAACGCCGTGCTCTCCTCAAGTGTGGTACCGGCTTTACCAGATGAAAATTCATGTCTCATGTGGAAATTTCTTTCATTTATTTGAAAGCATCATTTTATCTTTACCAAATAAATTCTGCTTAAGATAAAGACTTAATTTTCGACACCAGTCCCCTAATACATCTTAATTAAGGAAATATAGTTATTGGTATCAGGCTTTGTCTTTTTTTTACAGTAACCAATGTCTTACAACTGTTCATTTTTCAGCCTCGAAAATGGAAAGGAGAATCTGTTTAGTTGCTGTGGGGTATAAGACCATAAATAGTAATTCATGATATAATATTATACAGTATGATAGAATCCAGTGCTTGATAAAACGGTTACCCTATGATGACGGTGTCACGTTGCCCATGTAGGGCCCATTCACACCAATGATGTATAAATGTGCCCACTGATGTGCATTGTGTAGGGGTGGTGTGAAGTGTTTTTACGATGAATTGCGCTGTTTACCTTTTTTTTTTTTTTGGTGTTTTTTTTTTTTTGCCCCTTTCACACTTGAGCCACTTGTTCTGCGAACTACGACTGCAAAGTCCCATGACAAGTTGTACCCCATGATTTCCAATGAGTACAATTCATATCTGTACGACTTCAAAGTAGTCCCTGTTCTACTTTGGTCCGACTTGATGCGAGTTGAGGTCCATAGACTTTGTTTACACAGGCATTCCCTGAAATCACGGCAAAATCGAGGGCAAAATCGCGGCCGTAAAAAATGGTAAAATCGCGTGACTTTCAAGTCGCGGCAGTGTGAAAGGGGCCTTACGGTTGTGAAATGCCACAAAATGACATACGTTGCAGTAAAGAGATAGTGCACATCAACATAGTGCAAGAGCAGTTGCTTCAGAGCTTAGTAAATGAGGGAGCTTCACTTTAAAAAGAAAACCCAATCACAAGCAAGGAAAACACAAAAAAAAGCAGCATTTTTGCTTGCACATGATTGGATGATGGAAGTCAGCAGAGCTTGCCCTCATTTACTAAGCTTTGGAGCAACTGCATTTGCCGATTGCACAGTCTATTTGCCTTTTGTAAATCAACCCCAGTATGTTTGTGTGAACTGAAACAATAGAACGTAAGGTAGATTCCCTTGCGTATGCATTGGGGTTGCTCTGGGCAATGATGATGAATGCATATAGTTTAAATGGGCCCTTAGAGTATTTATGAAAGCTCACCCATCCATTCCCCTCAGTGATGCTCACTGGTTCCCCCCCTACTGAACACTGTCATTGAGGAGCAGGGGAGTTGGTCATTAAAGTCATTGTAAACGAGCACCTTGTAAAACAACCTATTCAGTTTAAAATAGAAATCAAAGGCAAAACATTTTTGTTTTGATATAAAAAAAAATGATAAATACCTTGTTTCTCTTTTTATACCTGATCCCTTTTATACCCTCTGTTCTCAGCTGCATAAGAGCTGGGGAGAGGTGAAACAGCAGTACACTGAGCTTCACTGTGAATGGCTGTACAGCGGGGCATGTCAGGACAAGTCTGATTAATGGAGGAGAGTATATTGAGTTTCTAGCACAGCTAGAGAACTGATCACTGAGCGCGCTCCTTCTTAGTGTGGTCAGTTTTTAATAGGAAAGCAGAGGGACTGACAGGAACACCAGGGATTTCACGCAAAGAAAGCAATACAAAGAGAACAGGATACTTTCTCATACAAGTACATGGTACAGCAGGCACATATCAGGAATATGACGTGTTGGGGCAACAAACACTTTAAGTCTGTGAAAGCTCTGTCACTAACACAGTGTTTAGATGGGTCCCCTTTACACCTTTTCATTCTGGTATGTCACATTAATGCATGTTGTGCTTAGGCAGCTGATTGATTTTAAGGAGCCATTGCAATGGAACAGCCAAAAAAATGAACCACAACACACAGTAGTGCGCTATCTTGCAGTTTTCTTCAATGCTTTGCATTAGTGCTTAGGGGGTTCTATTAAAAATGGATGCCACCACAATGCACTAGCGTGTGCAATGAAGCTTGCTGTGAATTCACACTGTATAGGTGGGAAGGGGCCCTGAGGCCCGAAGCTTCAAGGGATGAGTGATGAAAGTAAGTATGAAGAGGGTCAGGGATTGAGCTTTCTAGAGATTTTTGGCTTTGTGGAGGGAAGGAAGACTTTAAATACTTTTTCTGAATTTTCCTTTAAAGTGTTAAAACCTTGAAAGGTGCCCAGCTAACATTTTACTTTTGGCACAGAGAAGGCTTTATCTACGCTACTGCTTTAGCTTGGTAAGTTCCAATGCATCCAAGGAAATTGGGGGTGAGGGGTTTATAAACGTTTCCATATGCCTTTCATAGTGCATCAACCTGTTTTTTAAGTTTAATGGTCCTTGTGTATCAAAATGCTAGCGGGCTTGGGCACTTCTCCAAATCTCAGGGCTCATTATATTAATCATAGAAAAGAAATATTGGTATAAAGCACAGTAACTGTTCTGAGGTGCAGCGAGGGGTCCGCAGTCAGATCTGCAAGGCTTTATAGGAGCTCTGTTTGATTGCTAAATACTTTGGATAATTATAGCTAACCTCCAACCATACAATGTAGCAGACAGCAATTGATAAAGTATTGCTTTAAATGTGTTTTGCATGCCCCCATTCACAGTAATTTCTATTGTTCCACCATCTTATGTGAAGAAAGTCTAAGATGGTGGCCGCTAACAAAGGAAATTCTGTTCTCATTCAGCTGTTGAGATGGGATCAGTCATTGTGTAATTAAAATAGGACATTCCTAATGTCCATATATGATTAGTGCCGACATGTGCAGTTGTATAAACCTTTCGGCATATCACATGTGCTTATGTAATGCATCATGTTTATTGCCAAAGGAAGGCCTATTCTGCAAAGCAAGTCTGTGTGGGAAAGCTTGTACGTTCCGTTGGTTATTAATCATTTTTTGGAAAAAGTTTGGAGGTTTCTCATTCATTTCCATGACCGGGGTCAAATAATGGTTTGCAGATAAATTAATTTTATACGCCATTTTGAATTATAGCGGTGCACCAGTTTTAAAACGTTACATCTCATCTTTCATAGACTTTTCATTCCGTGTTCTGCAGATAGAATTTATAGCTCTTGTTTATTTTTTTTTAATGTAATACATTTTATAAATTATGAAACGCTATTAAGTGAAATTCGCCAGGGAGTTAAAAGGAGGAGCTCAGCATATGTTTCAGGCTCCCGCCAAGCATTCCCCCCGCCCGATGCCTCGATTGAAAGGTGTATAGAGCCAAATGGCTTAGTACATTCATTTATATTTGCTGATCCAAATGTTGCAAGCAGAATGCTGTGTTGCACATAAATGCTCTGCAGTCTTTTTGCATCCACTTTCTGCCTACATGCACTCCAGTGATTACCGCATTGCATTTCTCAGAGCTGGTTTCCAGTTGGTGACAACCGTGAACTATGCCTGTGTGTACTGTGTGTTGTAACCGTCATGTGTAGTCTCTCGGAAGCCTGTGTGACAGGGTAACAAAGCAGGAGCATAATTGGGAGAGGGAAAGAGAGTTGTCACCCTTAACAGGAAGGGCAAGAACCTTTATAGGAGGACCACTAGGTATTTGAATAAAAGCTGCAGATCTAAAAAATTTGAATGGATTTTTTTTTTAATTTCATGTTAAAGTTTGGATGAAAGCTGAAATATTTTTCATTTTTATTTGGTAGTACTGCAGTATGTTGTGATAGATCTGTTAGTTCTTTTCTCTTTGAATGGTTGATTTAGGGAACATGTTATTGAAGTTATGCAGGATCAGTTTTGTGACTGGACAGAGTCGGCTTGTCACACAAGCCCTAACAAACCATTGTTACTTGCTCTTCTCATAATTCCTTCACTCCCCTGCAGAATTCTGTCAGTTTTTGAGGTGTGACCCTCCCCTTGGACAAAATCTTGGGAGAAAAGAATTGTCATTTTGTCAGCTGAAATCTGAATGTGAACAGAGGATGAAGAGGGTTAAACAAAACGACTTAGTTTACAGTATAAACATTGCCCCGATCTGGACACATGTAAGCAGCTAGAACTAATCTGTCTACATACCATAACCTAATTAAAACATTTAAAAAAATCAACATCTCATTACATCATGTGAATTTTACTTCCTCCATATTAACTGCTGAGAAGATCTAAGCCAGCAAAATATGAGCTTCCACTGGTCTGTTGCTTGCCAGCTGACGCAGACATATTGTAAAATGTTTAAGACTAACCCCAACCAAGGCTTTTTTTTAGGTTTGGATAGATTTGAATAGGAAGTGGTTTCTTTGGGGTGATGTTTTATCCTTGGGGCACCAGGATCAAGAATGAGGGCAGAAACATAAAAATGGAGGTTCTAACCCTTGACAAGACCAAGTAAACCCTGACTCCCGTAAATTGAAATAAAGACACAAAGACTGATGTTTTAAATGCTAAACCCTTTATATAAAATATTACAATGAATGGCCACAGCCATGTACAATTTATTACAATCAAACAGAACATACTCAGTAAAAATAACATTAACCAATACTATTCAAATAACTATTCAACAACAATACTGCAACAATATATAACTGATAAATTAGTGATACTTAACTCCTTAATAACTGGGTTAGGAAGGGGGGAGGTTGTTGTACCATGAGCCCATACAACTGTTCCAAACGCCAGCTACCCGTTGTCTACGCTGAGTGGATACACCCATTTCATGTTCCAGTGCTCTTACTTACTCTTACTCTTACTCCAAAAGCTACTTAGCCCCAGTAGCACCAGCAGCTTCATTTCCATACACTATACCCCTTTCCTTTTGTGGAGAGCGAGATCTTCATTATAGACATTTGACACTGTCAGGGACCCACCCACCTGGAAAGGCTACTTAAGAGAAAAATGTTAGCCATATAATTTACTACCAAATCCATTAAGCACCCCAAAATTATGTCTTAACTCATTCCTAAATAGAACACAAGTATCCCTCATGCCCAATGCTACAATTGTAGCAACAAACTAAAAAAAAAAACATTTCCAACCTAGTAATGGGAAAGGTATGCAGGACTATCTCCCTTTGCTTTCCCACCTAAAACAACTCTGCTTTACTGATTACTAGGAACTGGCTCCCCGTAAGCTTTAGCATGCCAATGTAATTTCAAAAGTAATATTCAAACTTTAAATATGCTGCTTCTATAAAAAAGTAAATGCTGTCCTGAAGGCCTCTGTTTAGGCACTTCAGTTATTAGGTGACAACTGTCCCACAATTGTACTTTTGCACTGCCAACTTTCACAAGCTCCCTTGACTATGACCTCATTTAGTGGTGCTGAGACACATTGTGAAGGAATGGTCCATTGTTGTCACTATCAGTAAACTGGTACAAATGGATGATATGCAGCCAACAATGGAGCCACGTCCACAGGAAGTGGTTGAATAAGGCTGAAGCAGATCAGCAGCACTGGGATGAAAAAAATGGTGAAAACAGTAGTTAATGATAGACAGCGCTTTCGAAAATTGAGTGGTTGATTTACTAAGACTAGAGAGTGCAAAGTCTGGTGCAGCTGTGCATGGTAGCCAATCAGCTTCTAACTTCAGCTTTATCAAGCTTTGACAAATTAAAATCCGGTAGCTGATTAATTTCTATGCAGAGCTGCACCAGATTTTGTACTCTCCAGTTTTAGTAAATCAACCCTTAAATGTCACCTTGCTGGGGTCTACATGTCCTTTAACCTCCCTGGCGGTTTTCCAGAGTCTGGCTCGGGGTTAAATTTCAGTACCATTAGCGGTAACCCAGAGCCACGCTAGGGATTGCATTGCAGGATCCTGGTGCAGTGTACTTACCTTTGTCCCCAGGATCCTGCGATGTCCCCCCGCTGTGTCTGCGGGCTGTGTCCTCCGCCCGATGCCTCTGTGTGCCAGGCTCCGTTCCCTGCGAGCGTCGCGACGCACGGGGGCGGAGCCTGGCGGCAAATTCAAAAAGTGCACAAAACATAACACACAGTACACTGTAATCTTACAGATTACATTACTGTATGAAATAATTTCACCACCCCTTTTGTCCCTAGTGCTTTGTCCGGTGCCCTGCCTGCAGTTTTATATTATATATACTGTTCTTTCTGCCTGAAAACTTGAGATTGTTCATAGCAACCAAAAAGTGTCCCTTTACGTCAAAAGTGGTTTTAGACCAGCTAGAAAACAGCGAAAGTAAATTAGAACACTTGCAGAATTGAGCGATAGTGATTTGTGGGGAAATTCATTGTATTATTATTATATTGTTATTTTTTATAATTATTTATACTTATTTATTATATTACAATTTATGATTTTGTGTTTCAAACTTTATCATACCTGGGATGTCTACTAGAGACTTGTTTGGACAGATTTAAGTGTGTTATTACTAAGAATTACAGGCCTACAATATAAAACGCCAAATTTCTATGCAAAACAATTGTACCGCTTTGAATCGCAAAAATCTGACATAATCATACCGCCAGGGTGGCTACGGTTAGAAGATTAACCACATGACCGAGAATCTCGTCAGGGAAAAACACGTTGTTTTTCCCCTGACGAGATTCTTAACAAGAATCTTGTCCTGGCCGAGTGTACACACGTACGATTCAAAAGAATCGCCGTTCTTTTGAATGGCACGAACGCGGTGACGTCATCGACTACGACGAGCGTGCGCTCGTCACATTCGATGCCGTCGCCGCCATCTTGCTACACCCTACCTATGCCTAGGAAGCTACCGCGCATGTGTCAAAGTCATTTCGAGCATGCACGGGTTTCCACGGCGACAGGTAAGTGTACACACTCTCGGGTTTCTCATCGGGAAACAGGCCGGCGAGAATCCCGACGAGAAAATAGAGAGCAAGTTCTCTATTTTTCTCGTTGAGATTCTGGCCAGTTTTCTTGACGAGAAACCTGAAAGCCTCATACACACGCACGGTTTTCTCGGCAAGAAAGCTCTACCAGCATTTTTCTTGTCGTTTCTTGACGAGAAAACCGGCCGTGTGTACGAGGCTATAGGCTTCAGGTTATTACACAAAAAAAAGTCAGAAATACATGACAGAGTTATAAAGTTTCTGAAGAAGTTTTAATCCTTCCACCTTTATCAAAAAACATTTCAACTCCCTTTAATGAAGTGGTTTTCATTTATCATTTTCATATGGACAGTCTATTTGTCATGCAAGAAATGTTCCATCAGTTACGTGTCAATTAAACTGTCCCGGAATGAAGTCACTTATGCTTATTCTTGTCTGTGAAGCTTGAGACAGGCACTTAAGGCAGTCACTTTGCTTGTGTCATTTTGAGACCTTTACAAAGAATCAAACTCCTGCGAACAGATTTACTGCTGAAAACATTCTCTTACTCAGGACGTGTCAATCCATCCCGGGACTATTGACAGCTTCAGCACAATGTCACTGTGTCATTTATATTAACTGCATCATCGTGCCATGGCTGCATACTATAGATCAACCTACATTGAGTACAGCTTTATTATGATTCAATTTTACGGATCATGGAGCTGCCTGTCATAAGTAAATCTATTAATTAATTCCGGTGCAGTAGGGGATTTCATTATTCGTTATCAAGGTGCTTGCTGTACTCTGCAGAGCTGCCCATTAAGATTTATTTTGTTAATAGGCATAATAAAAACATGTTTTATTTCTTAGAGGTCACCTAAAGTGAATCTGTCACCTATACGCCACCCAAAACTCCGGCAACTCTTTGCAGCCAATCAAAATGAGTGTTTTCCTTTAACCCTGGTGGATACTGTCTCATAATATAAAAAATAATGTGTTTTGCTGGGTATGTGTTACATGTATGTTGTTCTTTCTATATTTACCTCTTTACGCTCCATCAGGAAGTTTTCACTGCAGAATCAGATTTAAATATTCATAAGGGTGTAAACAACCCATTTACTGGCATGGAGAATGATGATGTTATTCGCCTAGTCGTGTCTGACTCTAGGTGATTCTATGGGCCAGGTCTCTACACATTTTCCGATATTGTACTGTTTCTCTTGGCCGTTTCATGTTCTGACTGGTTTTGACTTTTATGGTATCTAATTGTCATACCCTCCTTTTGCCACTAACTCGTCCAAACATAATTGCCTTCTCCAGCGAATTGAATTGCATGACTTGATTGAAATGGGAAAGTCTTAAACAGCCCATATATTAATCAATTTTCTGTCCTCCTACCATGGGTAGAAGGAAAGAAAATCGCTCGATTCCCCCATCAACACAGTCATTGTCATTGTCAAGGGGAAAATCTATCCCGCAGCGCTATTGTGTTCTGCCAGCGGGGGGCTCAGGAAGAATAAATCTGACAGGCTTATTGTACCCAAGTTGATTGATGGATCGACTTGGATACAATCAGCCTGCCCATACATGGATCGAATCTCGGCCTGTCCCCACTGAACCGGCTAAATTTCGATCCATGTTTGCCCAGCTTTAAATTTGTAATTTTGGTACTTGGGAAACAAGGTCTTATGCGTTCCAGTATTGCCTCATTTATTTGCTTTGCTGTCTCTGGAACACACAGGAGACTTTTCCAGTACCACATCTCAAACATGTTGGTTTGCCTCCTGTTTTCTTTTTTCGTGGTCCAACTTTCACAATCATACGTAGCTATCAGGAACACAATATCGAGGACTAATCTGCATTTGGTTGCCAACATCCTTGCTTTTCCATATTCGTTTTATGGCATAGGAAACGACTATGAATAATTTTCTCTGCATAAACACATGAGGGTTTGGGTGTGTGATGTTTTACTTCTGAATTTAATAATTTTGTATTATTGCACTTCCTGCTGGGGAGATTCACCTTCTCTAGTTTTCCTGATAGCCTTTTGTCACTAGAACAGAAATAATGGGAAATCCAGCATTTTACAGCTGCCATAAGAACATGAGTTGGGGGATTTCCATTGGAACACCTCTTCTGTTAACAGTGGGTATTTTCCCTCTGTCTGCACATAAGAAAATAAAGGCAGATTTCCTCAATGGGTCACAAACGGCAAATAAAATAAAATAAACATATAGGAGTTTTTACACTCCCTACCCTAGCCAAAAATATATCCAAAGCAAAAAAGTTTTGAGTACATGTATACTGTTGTGGGAACATTTTTGTGCAAAAACATTAGTACATTCCATTTACATGGAAATATGTGAATGTGACATACCATTTACAGTGATCAAATACATAGGCATGCCTGTTTGCGAAATCAAGTATAATGCATCATACAAAGAAATACAATGTATCACCCAGAGAAGATTTCTTCTTGCGAAATACCTTCAGTATTTCTTATACCGACCAAATTCATGTCATGTCTACATTATGTTTTGTGCTAGACGTCTAAGTGCATCTCGAGTATATTTTTTTTCCCACTTGCTCCTAATATAAATCAATACGGATTCTTAAACCGGAGACAATAAAGGGACGCGACGAGTGGCAGTGTGACTGCGGATGGCCAGATTGAGCCACCAGGTGGCAGAAATAATCCTGATTATTTATTTTATGTATTTTTTTGTAATCTTTGCCATGGAAGATTAAAAAGATCCATGTGAGATATGTGAACAGTGGTAGGAAGTGTATGTTTTACAGGACAGAGTTGTTCTCAGCTGCCTGATTGCACTGCATTGCCTAGAGATGTGCATTCCGACAGCCAGGCTACAAGACTTGTTAAATGTTTATAGTTTAACACCGCGGGAGACACACCTGTCCTCCTGGAACAAAGTTGCCTGCTTATGTCTTACACTTCCTCTTGACATTGTTCCTCAGCACTGACAATTTTTCTTTTGGCCTCCTTGAAGTCATACAAGTGGAAATCTTCATGTTGGCATCAGCACAGTCAGCGGCGTGCAGGCACATGTCGCAGTGAAAGGCCCTCATTGGTTATGACAGGTCATTCTCTCACCATTAAAATGACTTGGCAGCTATTTGCACCTGGAAGGTGTACATTGTTGTGTTTTTCTAGGTGTTCAGTCAGCCGGCCAGCTCGAGGCTTGCTGTTCTGTTACACTTTATGTGTTCTGTGTATTTTATTTTTACAAGGCCTTTGAGCCAGCATGAAAAAAATCCATTAAACAGCTCTCAGATATGGAAGTGCACGGCTAGTAGTTTATTGCATTGGACTGTATTTAGACATCATGCTGCCCCAGACATGTATGAATGATGAAGCCCTTGAGTATTGGCTACACCATTTTTTCACATAATTATTTTTGCAAAGACTAAAAACAGGAATAAACTATTGGAGACTGTGTGCTGTCAGGTTTATATGCAGAGATACTTTTTTTACTGCCAAATAGTTGGATGTTGGCTTAAAGGCATAGATTGCCTTTTTCAAAAAATTAATAAATGCACTCACGTGGATAAAAGTGTATGCATTAAATTTTTGCATTGAAGCCTGCAGAGCATTTCAACGGCAATTGTGGGTACAATGCGCATGCTTCTGCACTGCTTACATAACATCCCCAGGTCCATACAGTGGTATGGATCCTTCTGTTATGGGGCTGGAGGAAGTAATCAATGGACTACAAGTGGAGGGATATTACTTCATTTGTGCTTTATTGAGGTCCTGTAAGTCCCTCTTTCATGATGGGCTCTGTGAATGGATGATGCGGAGGTGCGTGGCTCTATCCACAGAATTTAAATACAAATAGAAGGCTGCAGAGAGAAACACCCTGCAATTTAGGTAAGTAGAGAGGATGAGGGATTGGGGAATGTGACCATGTTTCATGTTGCAACCTGAATATGGGTGTAAAATTAAACATTATCACAATAGGTGGACTTAACCTTTTAAAGCGGAGGACCGCCAATTTATTTTTTTTTTTAAGTCCGCAGCTACAAATACTGCAGCTGCTGACTTTTAAAATATGGAAACTTACCTGCCCAGGGCGCCCGCGATGTCGGCACCCGAGGCTGACCCGTCCCTCGGTCCTCGAATGCTGCCGCCGCCATCTTCGGTCAGGGAATCAGGAAATGAAGCCTTGCGAGTCGCGCTGCAACCCAAATGGTCCCTGCTGTCTTCTGGGACCGGTGTGTCTCCCAGAAGACAGCGGGGGAGAGGGGAAGTGGCGTAGACTCTGCGGGGGTCTACGCCCGGAAGTGGGTGCAAATACCTGTATTATACACCGGAGGAGGGGGGAGGGTTCCGAAAAGCGGAAGTTCCATTTTTGTGTGGACCTCCGCTTTAACTACAGAGTCTCACCCTACTTCAGTCTTGGTGTCCTTTGTTTTTCTTGATGTAATCCACCATGGAAAAACTCCTGTATTTTGCCTCCGTGCAGGAGCTTCTTGTAATAAAGGCTGGTCCCTCTCTTTTTGCAAATGACTGGTCTTGTATCCGCTCCCTCCTGTAGTTTACTGTAGGCAGCCTGTAGGGGAAAGATCTGCTCAGTCCCTCCCACAGTTCTGCTCTCTGCACAGACATGTTCAGCACAGCTATGATGTCACTGTTACTTTTACAAGGTAATATTTGGGTTTGCATAGGCAATCCGTGCAAACAAAATGTATGTGTTGTCTTCTGTGGCTATGTTGAAAGCCAGCTCCAGCCAAAACTTTGCTTATACGTTTGGATAGAGCTAGAAAGGGTTAGGACATCATTCAGGTTTAAATGCTGTTGTTCCTTTGAATTCCTCTTCTGTCTATAAATTATTCTGTTCTGTTGTTCATCAAACAAGAAGGACATCTCCGAGATTTGAGACACTAAGAGCAATAAAAAAAGTTGATAAAGGTTCTAAACCTGTGCAGCCATAATGCTTTAGTCACCAAAATCCTAATCAACATTAAAATAAAACTAGGTTGCCGCTTGCCTTTTCCTCCTTTTGTTCATCCTCAAGTTCCTCATTAAACCAAATGCAAAACTGAAGGGGCCAGCCTTTCTGAGGCCCTCAGAGGCTCGCAGAGACGCCCTATAACAAAAATTAGAAATATTTTGTATTAGGGAAAATATTTATCCTGCTGGAGTCCATGCCAGGCCAGAGCTGCCAACTCACATTGATTTCAACATTCCTTTCATCATTGGCTGGTGTGAGGAGTGGGTGACCTAGTCTTTACATGAAAAATGACTTACGTTTTCAAAATTCATAAAGGTTACCAAGCATTACTTCAAAACTGCTAAAATCACATAAAAGGATCCAATAAGTAAAATAAAAAATAACTATACTTATTATTAAGCACATAATGTCTTTACAGAGTCACATTCTGATCCCCCAGTGCGATGTATAATTACCGTAGGTGGGGTCCCAATATTTTCTAAGTCCCCCACAGCTCAGCCAGGGAAGTATATTTTCTGACATGTTTAAAGTTCTTCTATTGAATAAAAGGCTGTACTTGACTTCCAGGGCTATGTAAAGCTGAGTGCGTTCAGATTTCCCTCCTGAATGTCAAATACTAACATCCCTGAGTCCATTTCAGTACATCCATAAACTATGCTGCATTGGATTGTCTCTTTCCCGAGCAGAGATTGGACTTGAGCAACTTTGATGCTCTGTCAGATTGCTAGGCAATGGGGTTGATTTACTAAAACTGGGGAGTGCGAAATCTGGTTCAGCTCCTGCATAGAAACCAATCAGCTTCCAGTTTTTTTTTTTTTGTCAAAGCTTAATAGAGAAATATGAAAACAAAAAAAAACATTTATACTCACCTAGGTGGATGCAGCATTGATCCGATGCTGCATCTGTCCCCCGCCAGGTCTACAGTGAGAACTGAGCTATCAAACATCAATGATCCTTCAGTTCTCCCCCTCCACTCTGAGTAGAGTGCTCACTGAAACGCGGGGCTGTGGAGCGGCCGGGAGGGGTTGGCCGAGGCTGAGCCAGGTGCCAGTCCAGGCTGCTGGGTGGATCCCCACAATATGTTCGGGATCTTTTCAGAGCCTCGACTGGCTCAATGATGTCAGCTGACAGTGGATTTCTGCCTGCTGTCAGCTGAAAACAGAACAAACTGCACTCCTGTGATCCATAGGGGAAGTATGGCCAAACAATCTTTGGCTGTACTATTCCTTTAATTGAACAAGCTGAAGTTAGAAGCTGATTGGCTACCCTGCACAGCTACACCAGATTTTGCACTTTCCATTTTTAGTAATCAACCCCAATGTGTGATTGGCATGTAAATTATTAGTGACGGGAGCACTTTAAATGCCTCTACGCGATAATAAAATCATGAGATTACTTTCCACATGATGCAACAGACCTTTTTTTGGTCTTGCGGGGCATAATAAAAATCAATACATTCAGTTAAAGTGTATCTCCAGTCAAAATTGTACTTTTTAGTTCTTACCACTCTCTGTGGTCCCAATGGGAAGATCTTTGCTCACTACTTGTTCCAGTGAAGTGTCATCTGGAGAGGAGGTAATAAAGTATCTCCAAGAACAATACAGACAGCAGTAAATACACTTTTTTTGGAGAGTTACCGTATATACTTGAGTATAAGCCAACCCGAATATATGCCGAGGCACCTAATTTTACCACAAAAAACTGGGAAAACGTATTGACTCGAGTATAAGCCTAGGGTGTCCATCTGCATGCCTCACTTTGCCTCACTGTGTCCATGTGCATGCCTCACTGTGCCCATGCCTCACTGTGCCCATGCCTCACTGTGTCCATGACTAGACTGACGTTTAACATGGGAGTCTATGGAAGGGGTGCCCGGCTTTGAAAAATCGGTGCTCCCCGGCAGTAGGTCCCCCAGACAACAAACTTTGAACACTTGTAGAGAAATGGGGCTACATGTGTGCCAAGTTTGGGGTCCAGGGGACCTACAGCCGGCCGATACCAGGTCCCCAAAGTCCGGGAGATTAGGTGCAAAAAAGGTGGCTCGAGTATAAGCCGAGGGGGGCATTTTCAGCACAAAAAAATGTGCTGAAAAACTCGGCTTATACTCGAGTATATACGGTAGTTAAGACTGCAGCACTCAACAGCATTTTTTTGCTGTCTGTGTCCCTGTTGGAGACTCTCCATCACTTCCTGTCCAGGTGTGATGTCAGAACAGGAAGTAACATGAGATCTCCCCAATGAGTCCCTTGACTGCAATAAAAGTTCTTAACCTCCCCTATTTTATCCCATAGGATGAAAAAAAAAGTTCTGACTTGAGTTACGCATTAGGGATAACTCCACAATCGTAGAAGAAAATACAAAAACAAATATAGTATGGTATAATCGCTATCCAAATAATGTTGTAATTTAATGTTTTAAAAAATAAATAAAAAATTACCTTTTTACTTTTAAATCTGCAGCAGCTGTAATTTTTTGTTAAAATTTAATAAAATATAGCAGCTCAGAGGCATTCTGTACACTGGAACGCCCCCAGATATGTAATTTCCTGCTTTCTGTGATTGACTCACTGATTTTCCCAGACATCTGAACTAAAGATAGGAGTAGGGGTTGCAGGCACCCCCTTGCAAAAGGAATTACATTTTTGCTGAGATACTTCTAAAGGGATGCCAACATTGCAGCTTTTTCCCATTAGAACACAGAGTTCAACAGGTGATTATAATGACCCAGGCCCTCCCATTCAGAATTGGTCTGCAAAGGACATTGTGAAAAAGCAGCTATTTCTTTAGAGCAGAAAAAGGTAGTGTAGCACACAGACCCTTTTTCCTGCCTACCTTCACTTGCAGGGGTAAAGGCACACCATGCCACATGCCCGTATCCTCCCGGTATAAGAGGTTGAGCAGTGTTTTTACAAATTTGGGACCTGCAGCGAGTTACCTCCCTCCATTGGTTCTCGTCCCTAGAATGTAGGGAAAAGTCTATTCTTTCCCCCGAAAGAAGGCCAATGTCCAGACGGTATTTAAACTCCAACAGATGAGTTTATTCTCCTTGCTTGAAACAGATTGGGAAAAAGGTTGAAGACAGTAATAGGATTAGGTAGGAAGATAGATTCAGGCACGCGGCACCCAGTCACCCTATTCTCCACTCAAGCCTGAGTGGGCATTACTCACCCGGATAGATCCCTGTCACAGTTCTAGCAGCCGGAGTGAAGCACAAACAGTCACTTCAGATTTAGTCCCCTTCAAAGACAAGTTCAGGAGATCCTCTGCCACAGAATCTTTTAGTTCCTGAATTTAGAACTTCCTAACGCATGTAGATTATTAGAGACCATAGGTGCCAATGGGGCACACTACAGGAGCAATCTTGCAACTCATGAATCCTTCCCTCTGATAGGCAACCAGGCCTCCCCAAGACCGTGACTTTCTTCACCGATCCATCGGACAGGTCCTCCCCTGGTTTCCTCTCCTTCAGAGCGGGACACCCTCCCTCGGGTTCCCCGGGACTCAGTGGGTTGGTTGTACTCCCAGTTGAAGGTACTGGGCCTATCTGGAACACTATAGCCTCGGGCTAAAGGTGCCCGAGACTCCTCGACCAGTTCACGCACCCCCCGGCCAGCACACGTGACTTCGCCACCAGGGGTCCTCCTTGGAATCCCCCCGGCACACCACACCAGATCATGGCGTCTGCCCCTTATGTACCCTCTCCTGGCATGCACAGCAAAACCCGCCCACCGCACGGCAGCCAAGAGAGAACACCCAATCACACCACAACGCCACCTGTGGTTTAACCCGAGACCTGGGCAACAGCGCCACCTACAGGTTAAGGGGAACTATACTCCAGGCAACATCACAGCAGAGCAGAGTCCAAACTAACAGAATTGGAGAACCTGAACCAAACTTTTGCTCAGGCTACCCTTAAATTTAGAGCACAGCTACAATTTTGGGGGTCCGCTACAGTAGGACTCTGCAGCAAAGTTTTTGTAATCCGCATAGATCACCCACAGGGGAGTGTAAACAAATGAGCCAGAGTTAAAGATAAAAATCACTTTAGTATTTAAATGTTTGCCCAGTATTGTAAAAAAACAAGCACAGTAAAAAATCTTTATCTGTCAATTGAACTGTCAGTCAGTTGGTCTGTCTGTCTTCCTTAGGCCCTGCTACAAAACGTACTGGTGCTGAAAAGTAATTACTTATTAAGAAAGGAAACATAATCTGCCTGAATTGGGTTTCTCTGTTTAGTCAATGTCCCCATGTTTGCACAGGTGACATTAAAAAGTACTTTGGTTCTCAAATCATCCCTTCGGTTTACAGCACACCATGTGATTACACAGCAGACATCCTGCGGGGTGTCTACCTGTTAGGCTAGGAGGACCCAGGAGCGCTTAGAGGTTCCTGCTGAGCTATTATGTCTGATTAATGCTTAGGTCAGGAAATGCTGTGTTCCTCTAATCCCTCCGCTAAAACTCTGGAGTAAAGTTTATTTTTTCTGATGTTATTTAAACAGCCCCAGCTTAAATTGCTGTTTGTTCTTGGATTATCGTGGGGAGAAGGCATTCGTTATTTTTTAGGTTGCAAACCCTGCATGTGTAAATTGATTAAGAAGTCATCCAAACACAGACCAATCATTTGCATACATTGAATGGTTGAAACCAGATAGTGTTAAACCTACTTCTAGACAATCAGCCCGAAGGGACTCGTGATTGAAGCTGTTCATCATTGTTCAACTGCTGTAGAGTTTTTTAGCCAGCTGGACAGGAAAACCGCTTAAAGCCCAACTCCAGCCACATTTCAACTTTTTTTGTTTTGTTTTGGATAGAATTAAAATACCCTCACTTCCTGTTTTGTTTGACACCCTTCAGGAGGACCAGGACAGGAAATGAAAGGAAGGTACCAGATTGGGGGGGGGGGGGGGGCACAGGCAGTAAGAAAACATTGACAGAGGTTCAAACCCTTGCCAGGTATGCCAATTTTATCCTAATTTGAAAAAATCTTATAGTTTGTTTATAGCCCAAATTCAGTTAAAACACTTTTTTTTGGCTTGAGAAAGGATTAAACTTTTTATTTTTATTTTACTGCCTACCTGGCCTGAAAACACAATGTCATAGGACAGGAAGTGAGTAGTCCCCAGTGGGTGCACAGACTGAAAGAAAACCCTTATGCCGCGTACACACGATCGGAAATTTCCGACAAGAAAAGTCAGATGTGAGCTTTTGGTCGGAAATTCCGACCGTGTGTACGCTCCATCGGACTTTTTCTGTCGGAATTTCCGTCAACAAAAGATTGAGAGCAGATTCTTTATTTTTTCCGACGGAAAAAGTTCTTGTCGGAAATTCCGATCATCTGTATGCAATTCCGACACACAAAAAAACACGCATGCTCAGAATCAAGCAAAAGAGCCCGAACTGCCTATTAAACTTCATTGATCTCGGCTCGTCGTATGTCTTGTACGTCACCGCGTTCTTGATGGTCGGAATTTCAGACAAGATTTGTGTGACCGTGTGTATGCAACACAAGTTTGAGCCAACATTCCATCGGAAAAAATCCACGGTTTTCTTGTCGGAATTTCCGATCATGTGTGCGCGGCATTAGAGATTTAAACGCTTCCCCGTGCTATTTTAACCACTTGCCGACCGCCTCCAGTAGATATACGTCGGCAGAATGGCACGTACAGGCACATTACGTACCTGTACGTCCCCTTTAACTGCTTGACGTGGGGGTCGCGCGCCGCTGGCGGCGCGCTTGCGACCCTGCTATCTTTCCCGTGAGTCGGACCGCGGTGCCCGCGGACTCGATCGCCGCGGGGATCCCTGTGATTGTCTCACGGAGGTATAGAGCGGGGAGATGCTTGTGTAAACAAGCATCTCCCTGCTCTGCCTAGTGACAATGACACGGATCTCGGCTCCGTGTACTCGGAGCGGAGATCGGTGTCATGTCACACAGAGCCCAACCCCCCCTCAGTTAGAAACACTCATCAGGACACACTTAACCCCTTTAGCGCCACTTAGTGGTTAACCCCTTCACTGCCAGTGTCATTTTCACAGTAACCAGTGCATTTTTTTTAGCACTGATCGCTGTGAAAAATGACAATGGTCCCAAAAATTTGTCAAAAGTGTCCGATGTGTCCGCCATAATGTCGCAGTCACGAAAAAAATCACTGATCACCGCCATTACTAGTAAAAAAATTAAAATATTTATAAAAATGCAATAAAACTATCCCCTATTTTGTAAACGCTATAACTTTTGCGTAAAACAATCAATAAACGCTGATTGCAATTTTTTTTACCAAAAATATGTAGAAGAATACGTATCGGCCTAAACTGAGGAATTTTTTTTTTTTATATATATATTTTTGGGGGGTATTTATTATGGCAAAAAGTAAAAAATATAGAATTTTTTTCAAAATTGTCGCTATATTTTTGTTTATAGCGCAAAAAATTAAAACTTAAAAATTCTGTCTCATCAGTAAAGTAAGGGTTCTTCTTTCCTTTAGAGACACAAATCGTATTAGAAACCTGACAAACTGTAATCTTTTCTTATGTTCTACACAACCATAAAACAACTGGATCATGGCTCAATACTGCCATAGATGCCTATGCCTTATAAAATGTCTGTGTATCCAACACTTTTTTGTTCCAGTTTTGACTATAGTAGCAACAGGTTAAAAATCTAATAATTTATCAATTTATTTTTTTGTTATCTGTGACTTTTTTGGGGAGATTTTCCTTAATTTCCTGTCATAGAGATGACCAGGAAGTGAGAGTAAATCTCTACAGAGTCAGAGTTGTCCTCAGAACATTGAAAATGTCCCCTCTATTCCTGTTCTGGGTACAACTTTAAAATGTTGTACTTCCCATAATTTTCTATTTCAGTGAAAATAATTAACAGAACAGTTATGCCGTGTACACACGATCGGTTTTACCGATGAAAACAGTCCGATGGAATTTTTCTCATCAGACAAATCGATTGTGTATGGGCCCCATCATTTTTTTTTTCCATCAGTGATTAAAAATAGAACATGTTTTAAATTTATCCGATGGAAAAAAAAATGATAGCAAATTCCGATCGTCTGTGTGGAACTCCATCGGACAAAAAACCCACGCATGCTCAGAATCAAGTCGACGCATGCTCAGAAGCATTAAACTTAATTTTTCTCGGCTCGTCTGAGTGTTTTACGTCACAGCGTTTGGGACAGATGGATTTTTGACTGATGGTGTGTAGGCAAGACTGATGGAAGTCAGCTTCATCGGAAATCCGATGGAAAAATCCATCAGATTTTATTCCATCGGAAATCCGATTGTGTGCACAGGGCTTTAGAGAGGTTGAATGTCCCCAGTGGGGACACAAACAGAAATACAACTTTGATAAAGGTTCTAGCCCTTCCCCACTCCACCCAAAACTTCAGAAAGTTTTTTGAGGGGAGCTGGTGAAATTCGAGTATAGCATTTCCAAGTTTGGTCAGATTGAGGCTGGAGTCTACTGTGAGGGCCTTGCAGAACAGGATGTGGAGGCTCTTGTGTTTTTGGGCTCTTTGTACCCAAAGGTTATGCTTAATAGTATTGCACACTGTGAATGTTCTCTTGATATTTTGCTGTGCAAGTATTTAATTGTGGTAAAGTTAGAGTCCGCTAGTAGGGAAACCAGTTGATGTAAGGACCCCAGCCTTTACTCTGAATTCTTGATTTGCATCCAGAAAATAATAAACCTATTAAGTTAGCATAACAGCCAGTCAGCTAGCATTTTTAGAAAAAGTTCAACAGTTGTAGCCCTCTAATTTCTTTTGTGACTGACTTACTTGAACTACCAGTAGAGGACGCCTCAGGTGTATTTTAGTACAATTTGACCTACACAGTTACTATAATCCTCTGCATGGACATAGGAAGGCCAATTTTCATGATGCATTTTCCACTATGTGCCATGACAATCTAGTAGCTGTAGTCTGCTTAACTATTGCAGTTTCCTGCTAAGCAGCATTGCTTGGAAAAAATGTATGAAGCATATGTTCCCAATTTACCTATTTCCCAACATGAGGTATAAGTCAGAGGAGGTCCACAAGTCCAGGTCTAGTTAATAACAGCTGCAGGGTAAGGTTCCTTCAAAAGTCAAAGCGTTACGATGTTTCAAGCTTCTCAGAGACATTTAACAAGTTAAGCTGGCCACAGGGGAGAGCAGTGGCTCAGCGGTATGCTTGTTAAATGAACCTTGGTTGATATTTGTTGTTTGGTGGGAGAAAGCTGGACTTTCAGTGGTTTGATAAAATGGTATCAATGAATATAGATACATTCCTCATTCTGCACTTCTGTTCACTTCCATAAAATTTTAAATATAAAATACTATGAAATGCCACATCCACCTTTTAACTGTATCTGGGGCAATGTAAAAGCTCAGGGGGAGCATGGGAAACAATATAGACCTACATGTGTTTGAAGAAACAAATGTTCAGGTTTATTAAAATATATTGCTGTTTGTTAATCAGAAGGAATATGAAATCAAGTAGCTTAAAGCGGAATCAAACCCAACGATTTAACAGTTTCAAAAAGCATGCCGGGAATGCCAACTGTCACGTTGGTTGTGCTCTCAACCAAACTATCACACCATCCAATGGCTGGTGTCATAACTGATCACATGTGCAGCATCATGGCAGTTGAAGATTAAACCGAGGCCAAGATGGCAGCTTCCTTGCCTGAAAATGATAGGAGGGTTTACTTCCACTTTAAACTAGAACTTAACCCAAGTGTATTTATCTGATTTGGACTGCTTGAGGCATGGTTTAGGTCCCTTTCACATGGGCAGACTGATAGATCCATCTGTCAGTTTTTCAAAGGGATCTGACGGAAGCTCTGTTATTCTGTGTGCAGGTGGACCTCCAAGTCCATCTAGACCTGAAAAAAAAAAGAAACAGGTCTGCATCCTTTGCCGTACATAAACATGATAGATCTGAAGTACTTGCATGTAAACGGATGTGCGTCTGAGTTACTTAAATGTAAACGGATGTGCATCTGTTTACATCCAGCTGTCGTTAGACCTAACATTGGTCTGTTAAGCCTGGGAGGGCAAAACTATCTGTACCATTCGGCTATCAGTAGAGAGGATGTTCAGCAGAGGAACTGTTCACAGATCCCCTGCTGATTGGAACAGACACACCTGGTGTGAAAGAGCCCTTAAGGCCCGTACACACGATCAGATTTTCCAACGGGAATTGTGTGATAGCAAGGTTTTGTCTGAAAATCTGACCGTTTGTATGCTCCATCGGACAATTGTTGTCGGATTTTGGATAGCATGCTTTAAAATTTTCCTACAACAAATGTGTGATGTCGGATTATCCGATCGCGTGTACACAAGGCGGTCGGAAAAAAATAAAAAAGTACAAACACGCATGCTCAGAATCAATGCTAACCATAACACAACATTAGCAGAAGTTGCCAAAAGGGGGGCGCTAAAGAGCGGAAAAACTATGTAGTTTCGTATTTGTTGGCTGACAAAGTCTTGCTGTCTGTATGCAGAACAAGTTTACGGCCAACGCCCTTCAGACAAAATTCCACGGCTTTGTCCGATGGAAATCCGATCGTGTGTATGAGGCTTTAGTCTTCTCTCAGTGACCATTAGAGTATTCCCACACACTCTCTGCACTTCTACCAAGAAACGGCTATGGAAGACCAAGCCTGACCTTTCAGCCATGCCTCTAGTTAATCCTGGTGAGTGCATTCCTCAACTATTAAAATTCCATTAGAGAGAGCAGGATAAGGCCCCATGCACACGAGACGCAGGTGCAAACTCTGCTGAACACACGTTTTTAAACGCTGAAACCGGCGTTTATAAACACGCGTTTTGCCGCGTTTGCGGCCGCGTTTAGCGGCGTTTAACCGCGTTTGCGTTTATAAGCGTTTCATCATAGACCCTCCCTAAGCTCAAAAAACAGTACATTTTAACCATTTCAGCCAGTTTGTGAGACCAGAGTGAGTAGCAGCAGCTGAGAGAGCAGCAGTGTACTTGTATTTAGCGTATCACTTGCCACATCACCTACCACAAGTTGTGGATTGTCCACTTGCCACGTCACCTGCCACGTCACCTGGCCACGTCACCTGCCACAAGTTGTGGATTGTCCACTTGCCACGTCACCTTGCCACATCACGTGCCACGTCACCTGCCACAAGTTGTGGATTGTCCACTTGCCACGTTACCTGGCCACGTCACCTGGCCATGTTACCTGCCACGTCACCTGGCCACGTTACCTGCCACGTCAGCTGGCCACGTCACCTGCCACAAGTTGTGGATTGTCCACTTGCCACGTCACCTGCCACGTCACCTGGCCACGTCACCTGCCACAAGTTGTGGATTGTCCACTTGCCATGTCACCTGGCCACATCACGTACCACGTCACCTGGCCACTTCACCTGCCACAAGTTGTGAATTGTCCACTTGCCACGTCACCTGCCACGTCACCTGGCCACGTCACCTGCCACAAGTTGTGGATTGTCCACTTGCCACGTCACCTGGCCACGTCACCTGCCACAAGTTGTGGATTGTCCACTTGCCACGTCACCTGCCACGTCACCTGGCCACATCACCTGGCCACGTCACCTGGCCACGTCACCTGCCACAAGTTGTGGATTGTCCACTTGCCACGTCACCTTGCCACATCACGTGCCACGTCACCTGCCACAAGTTGTGGATTGTCCACTTGCCACGTTACCTTGCCACGTCACCTGGCCACGTTACCTGCCACGTCAGCTGGCCACGTCACCTGCCACAAGTTGTGGATTGTCCACTTGCCACGTCACCTGCCACGTCACCTGGCCACGTCACCTGCCACAAGTTGTGGATTGTCCACTTGCCACGTCACCTGGCCACGTCACCTAGCCATGTTACCTGCCCACATTACCTGCCACGTCATCTAGCCACGTCACCTGCCACAAGTTGTGGATTGTCCACTTTCCACGTCACCTGGCCACATCACGTGCCACATCACCTGCCACAAGTTGTGAATTGTCCACTTGCCACGTCACCTGCCACGTCACCTGGCCACGTCACCTGGCCACGTCACCTGCCACAAGTTGTGGATTGTCCACTTGCCACGTCACCTGGCCACGTCACCTGGCCACGTTACCTGCCACGTCACCTGGCCACGTCACCTGCCACAAGCTGTGGATTGTCCACTTGCCACGTCACCTGGCCACGTCACCTGGCCACATCACCTGACACAAGTTGTTGATTGTCCACTTGCCACTTTACCTGCCACAAGTTGTGGATTGTCCACAATGCGATGCAAGCAATTACAGTTTTCTTTTATATTTTTTAATAGTTTTTCATCATTTGCCATCATTTTTGAGATTTCTAATGTTAAAAAATAGGTCACCTTTAAAAACGCTTATAAACGCAAACGCGGCAAAACGCCGGTACCGCGTTTAGCCGCGTTTAGCAGCGTTTAGCGTCTGAAACGTGAAAACTTTTGCGTCTGAACCCATTTTTTTGCTTCTGGAAAAACGAGGTTAAACGCAACTGCTTGTAAACGCCAAAAAACGAGAGTGTGTGCATGGACACATAGGATAACATTGAATGGGTTCAGGAGCAGTTGAAAAAAGCGTCCAACTGCCTCTGAACACGCGTTCAACAGCAAATAACAGCGTCTCGTGTGCATGGGGCCTAAAGAAACGCCATACCTTCTGCTAGGATTGAATCCTACACCAATCCACAAGCATTTTGGTGGAGCTCTTCTTTAAGGGACTCAGAAATAAGGTGAAGTTGGTTGCTGAGATCTTTACACTTACTAAAAAAATGTCTTTCATTCAAGAGTGTATCACTTGTATGGCCAAACGAGATATTGTAATACATAAATCTATTTAAAGTGGAAGTAAACCCTCCTATTGTTTTCAGCCAAGGAAGCTGCCATCTTGGCCTCTGTTTAATCTACAGCTGCCATAGTGCTGCACATGTGATCCATTATGACACCGGTCATTGGATGGTTTGACAGTTTGGTTGTTAACTGTTTTTTTAAACTATAAAATAGATGGGTTTACTTCCACTTTAAGAAACTTTACAGTGCAGTAGGAGGAGTTTATTAAGTTACAATATTCGATTTGATCATACAAATGATATACAGTACCTTTATATATTTTCTGTAGGACTATGCTAAAGCACATAAAGAAAAAGTTTAAAACCAGAATAAAAGTCCACAGATTAATTCTTGTATGTACCGCATCACATAAAACATCACGTAGACTAAACTTCAATACATCTCTCATGCTTTCTATCACAATCACCATCATCCACACTTGGACAGTCACTCACCAAATCTTCACACCTGATTTTTATATAGATCTGTAATTCCTAGTGATATACAGTCGTAACTGTATTTGGCATCCAGGCCTCCAAGTTGCTTCTGACCTCCATCTCTGTACCAATCCTGCTTTTCTCAGACTAGGCAGGTTGTTGTCCTGTTCATCGCCAAGGCTGGCATGGAATCCGGGAAGTGCCAAGAGCAACCAAGCATGAACAAAAAATTTTGTATATAGTGTACTTAAAAACAAAAAAAACTTTATTAAAAAAACAAGCCCACAAATTAAAAAATCTGATGCATTTTACCTTAGCTGACGCTCCACAGGAAGATGCATGAGGTGAAATTCACTGATGGGATCAACAGGTTTTTGTGAGACTTTGCAGGGAGACTAAAGCCTGGTACACACTACTATTTTTTTTTTCTGATCAACCCATGGGTTTCAACAAAAAAAACTGTCAGCTTCAGTTGGAGCTGCTGTACTAACGATCTGACATTAATACAGCGATCTCCCCCACTGAGCTGTTGTGTTCTGACAGGGGGGCGCCCCCCACCACCAGAAAACTGTGATCAGCGCTCTCAGGCATTGGCCGGCTTCTGTCGGACTGGCTGGCATACACACAGGCCGAATGTCAGACTTTTTGTTTTGTTTTTTAACCGGCTGATGTCTCTTGACATTCGGCCCAAGGGAAGGGAAAACTAAGCACAGGTGACCTTACAATTAAGGGCTGTAGTGCATATACTGTATGTTTAACCACTTAAAGACCAGCCGCCGCAGTTGTACTGCAGCAGGTTGGCTCTCCTAGGCGATTGCCGGCATTGTACGTCGGCCACTTTGAGACCTCTAGGGGGCGCACCCGCGGCGCCGGAGCTGATGTGCATGGCCGGTGGCTGAGATGTCTGCCGGCCACCCGCGATCACTCCTGAGAGAGACAGAATGGGGATCTGTCGATGTAAACAGACAGATCACCGTTCTGTCAGGGGAGGAGAGACAGGTCTGCTGTTCCTAGTGATTGGGAACCACGATCTGTCTCCTCCTCCAGTCACTACACTCCCCCACAGTTAGAAACACTTAACCCCTTGATTGCCCCCTAGTGTTAACCCCTTCCCTGCCAGTGACATTTGTACAGTAATCAGTGGCTATTTTTTAGCACTGATCGCTGTATAAATGTCACTGGACCCAAAAAAGTGTCCAATCCGCCACATTGTCACAGTCCCACTAAAAATCACTGATCACCACCATTACTCGTAAAAAAATATGCCATAAATCGATCCCCTATTTTGTAGACGCTATAACTTTTGTGCAAACCAATCAATATTCGCTTATTGCAAAAAAAAATTTTATCAAAAATATGTAGTAGAATACATATCGTCCAAAACTGATGAAGAAATTTGTTTTTTTACAATTTTTGGGGGGATATTTATTATAGCAAAAAGTGAAAAATATTGTTTTTTTTTCAAAATTGTCTCTCTTTTTTTGTTTATAGTACACAGACAAAAAAAAAAAAAACGCAGAGGTGATCAAATACCACCAAAATAAAGCTCTATTTGTGGGGAAAAAAGGACATAAATATTGTTTGGGTACAGCGTCACACGACCGAGTAATTGTCAGTTAAAGCGACACAGTGCCGTATCACGCAAAATGGCCCAGTCATTAAGGGGGCAAATCCTTCCAGTCCTTAAGTGGTTAATGGGAGGCCATAGTTCTAGTTTAGGAAGAAGGAAGCCATAATAATGTTTCCATTTGCTGAGTATCAGATGAGCCTCTGTAATAATAGGAAGAATATAGTTGGCAAAATCGCCAATTAATGGTGGAAGGGGGTAGCAGGCCAGGGCCAAGTTAGCCCCTAGAAGCTCACTGCATCTGTTATAAACTGGAGGGTGTGCATAAAAGAGTCTGAAAGTGGTACATTAAATTGCTGATTTCCAGCATTAATTGCTATATTAGGGCTATAAAACCTGACAGGCGTCTGTGTAGCGTGCCGCTTTCATTCCCCCTCTGTGTAGAAATATGCGGCGGATACATTAAAAGGTATCACATGTTCCTATAAATCTGTCCTACCCTACCAGGGACTGGTGACAAGAACATTGCAGCTTAAGCCTGTGAACATTTAACATGAGCTTGTATTACAGTGGTCGTGATTTCCAGCCATTTGTGGCTGCAGCATAGATCTTTGCCCCGATAAGATGGGAGAATGGAGGTAAATTCAGATCAAGCTGGTTGTAGAGGCAGTGACCCATGTATCTGTTATCAGAGCTGGCGGCAGACTGGTCGCTCTCTGATCAACATGCCAAGATATCTAATTCCAAACAGGTACGGCCTGACCAGAAATACAAATTTTGCCATTTAAAGATTTTCATGGATGGTTGGGATGTGTAGCTTGGAAGCCCTGCTGTTTTGTTGATTTGACAAGCAGCTTTTTGGCTGCCTTGAAAATGAATTGTTTTATGGTTAGTTAGGACAGGGTGCACTGGTATGACGCAGTCCACTGTAGTACCCACCGGGGTTCCAATTAGAGGGCTTGTGGCACTTGCTTTAGGACTTCTAAAGTGGCTAAGAGGTTCACTTTAGTATTTTTTTCTGAAGGCACTTAAAGGGGTTGTAAAGGTTTGTTTTTTATTTTCTAAATAGGTTCCTTTAAGCTAGTGCATTGTTGGTTCACTTACCTTTTCCTTTGATTTCCCTTCTAAATATTTTTTTTTCTTTGTCTGAATTTGTCACTTCCTGTTCCTCCTCAGTAAGCTGTTCAGTAAGCTGTTCTGGGTGACTCAACACCACTCGGATGATGGTGTGAAGTTTACTGAGGAGAAACAGGAAGTGAGAAATTCAGACAAAGAAAAAAAACAATCAAAGGAAAAGGTAAGTGAACCAACAATGCACTAGCTTAAAGGAACCTATTTAAAAAATAAAAAACAAACCTTTACAACCCCTTTATGTTAGAAGTAAAGTCCCAACACTTTTTTTTTTCATTTTGGATTGAGTAGGTGAAGGTTCAACTACACTGCCTGTTTTATAGCAACAACAATACGTCTTCAAGATGAGGGAAATTAGGGTTTTATGAAACTGTTCTCCAGGCCGTGTACTCACAACCACACTGATAGCACATTGGGAGCACCAGCTGTGTCTGTGCAGCCACTGTATCCCAATTGACAGCAATGTAGGGTGACCACATGTCCCGGATTGCCCGGGACAGTCCCGCATTTTGCAGGTCTGTCCCGGGCACATTCATTCCAGGACAATACAGTGTCCCGGAATCAAACTGACACAGACACCCCCCGGGCCAATCTGATACCCCAAAAAAGGCCGCCACTTCACCGCTTTACTCACTGACAGTACTTGTCCTGGCCAGGAATGCCTGGAGGAGCACAATCCTGCCCCCTGCTTGTGATTGGAGAAATCATAAATCCCGCCTCTTGTGTCCAATCACTGTGCTGTGATTCGTTACAGCACAAGCTGATTTTTGGGAAGGGAGGGTGTCCCTGAATGGTAGTTTGGAAATGTGGTCACCCTACAGCAATGGGACTGCCAGCATGGGGATGCACGGAACATCTGTGCATCTCCGCCCATCACACGGGCCACGGATTCATACACCCCGTGTGAGCAAGGCTTTAGACTGTTGTCACCAGAAGTATTGTCCCCTTTGGACGATTTCCCCTCTATATTTGTTTTTTGCTGATAGCTCAATATTTGGATTTTCTTTTTTCATATTCACTTTCGGGCATAACGGCCACCAGGACAAATACAAGGGGTGAAACTCTGTAAATGGGACAGCAACAAAAACCTGACAAAAACAATGTTCTTTCCACTCTGTCTAAAGGCCCCTGCACACGATCAGATTTTTTTACAACAAATGTCAGACGGACCTGTTTTAGCGGAAAATCCCACTGTGTGTACAAACTTTTTCACTTTTTCATCGGACAAATGTTCGCTGTGAAAACAGACAAACTTTCCGGCAACAAATGTCCGATGGAGCAAAATCCGATTATGTGTACACAAGTCCATCAGACTAAAGTCCAAAGTACAAACACGCATGCTCAGAACCAATGCTAAAGATCAACCAACAATAGCAGAAGTTGCCCAAAGGGTGGCGGTAAAGAGCTGAAAAACCACGTGATTTGGTGAAAGTTGGCTGAAAAAGTCCTGCCGTGTGTATGCATACCAAGTTCACGGCCAACGCCCTTCGGAACAAAATCCACAAAAAAGTCAGATGGAAGCCCAATCGTGTGTATGGGGCTTAAGGCTACATACATTCACACTTGGGCTGAGCGTTTTTTCAGGCAATTTTGCACCTTTTTTTAAGCAGATTTGCAAAAATAAGCGTTTTTTTCCAGGCATTTTTCATTTAGGTGTTTTTGCTGTGGCCATTAGAGCTGCTGTTTGAGCTGAAAACGCCAAAAAACGCTTAAAAAAATTTAAAAAATAATCTCGCTGTTCAGGCATTTTACATTGAAGTCTATGATGATAAAACGCTTAACCAGGGGCAATTGAAATAAATGGAATTTTAGCTTGTTGAGCGTTTCTGAGCATCAAGCTTTGAGCTGAAAAACGCTCAAGTGCAAAAAGTTTTGACTGCCAGTACACTTTAAAGTTAGACAAAATATGAAAATCATTTGTAATTCTGTTCAGCCAGTGTTTCCATTCACATAACACTCCAGGGTGACCACTTTTCACAGCTGTAGCTTTCTGTCACTTGTCAGTTCATTGGATTATGAAAGCGCATCACCATTCTGGTACTTCTTAGCTCCCTTCCCTCTATAGGCTGCCAACACACCTTCCTTCCTAGTCTTACCTGCAAACATGTGGGAGTGGAAGCATTGTACAGTACAGTAGAGTCTGATTGGCTCACAGTAGGGGGAAATTTACTAAAACTGGTGCACACAGAATCTATTGCGGCTGTGCATAATAATCAATCAGATTCTGGCTTCAACTTTTGCAATTAAAGCGGAGTTCCACCCAGAAATGGAACCTCCGCTGATCGGATTCCCCCCGCCTCCCACCCGGGTGCCACATTTGGCACCTTTCAGAGGGGAGCAGATACCTGTCAAATCCAGGCATCTGCTCCCGCTTCCGGGCATCGGCACTTTGTGCGGCGAACTATGCAATGACGCGCCCATCCCCCTCCCCCTTCCCCCGCTGTCTTCTGGGAGACACACAGGTCCCAGAAGACAGCAGGGACCATTCAGATCATGCAGCATGACTCGCGCATGCGCAATAGGAAACAGGCTGTGAAGCCGCAAGCTTCACTTCCTGTTTCCCTTAGTAAGAATGTCAGTGCCTGCACCCAGCGCCAAGAGACGGGTCGGCTTCGGGTGCCGACATCATGGGCTCCCTGGACAGGTAAGTGTCCTTATATTAAAAGTCAGCAGCTGCAGTATTTGTAGCTGCTGACTTTAATTTTTTTATTTTTCCCAGGCGGAACTCCGCTTTAAGCTTTGACAATAAAACCTGGAAGCTGATTGGTTTCTTATGCACAGTTGCACCAGATTCTGTGTGCACCAGTTTTAGTAAATCTTCTCGAGTGTAGCCTCGTACACACGACCGGTTTTCTCGGCAAGAAAACTGCTGGGAGAGCTTTCTTGCCAAGAAAACCGTGTGTGTGTACGAGGCTTTGAGGTTTCTCGTCGGGAAATCTGCCCAGAATCTCGACGAGAAAAATAGAGATCCTGCTCTCTATTTTCACGTCGGGAGTCTTGTCGGCCTGTTTCCCGACGAGAAACCCAAGCGTGTGTATACTTACCTGCCTCCATGGAAACCCGCGCATGCTCGAAATGACTTCTACGCATGCGCGGTAGCTTCCAAGGCATAGGTAGGGTGAAGCAACATGGCGGCGACGGCATCGAATGTGACGAGCGCATGCTCGTCATAGTCCATGACGTCACCGCATTCGTCCCATTAAAAAGAACTGCGGTTCTTTTGAATCGTACGTGTGTACACTCGGCCGGCAAGAAAGCTTGCCAGGAATCTCGTCAGGAAAACGGACGGGTTTTTTCCTGACGAGAATCGCGGCCGTGTGTACTAGGCTTCAGTCTCAAATCTCTTATGGCAGAAGTCTGGGAAGGTAATAAAACTATAGTTTTTAGGCATTAGTAATATTTTAAAATGCATTTATTATAGCGAATGCATAACTAGGCCAAAAGTATGTTTGTTCCACACCCTCTTTCCTGTGTATTTCTGTCCATCATTACAAGTCAGATTCTTCCTATTAAAAATGATGAAGGGAGGGAACGCTAGATTAAGGGAAATTACATATGGGGAGCACTGCAAGTCATTTTAGCAAGTCAGCTTAAATGTGTCAACTCTAAATCTGCTGCAAGCAATTATTCTGTATTTAATCTTCACCAGAATTTACCTGCATTAACTGTAATTAATTATATGAATAATTAAAAACACTGACCTATTAAAAATCATATTACATGCAACATTGTTCTGCCTTTTTTCCCCGTAGTTATTAAATTGTGTCATTTGGGATCCTTGTTGACTTTTAATTTCCTATTGAATGCAGTATCTCTCGGTTAATCGTATTACAATAAATGAGTGTGATTAGAAAGCCTTGGAGTGCCTCTAGGTGGCCACAAGTAGAATGACAGGCAAATTGCAGCATTATAATGTATATAATGATCTGGCTGTTTTCAACTGAGGAAGCAAGAAAAGATGCCCGGCAGTTAATTACATTAGAGTACATTAATTAATAATGAAGGCAAATCCCGAAGCACAGATGTTTCTACATGAACAGTTCTGACCACTGTTTCATATATAATATCCAGGCTTGCCTGTCCAATCAGAATGAACCAGTACCTTATATGATGGAGTATCAGTGATGTCATCGACACTCAGCAAATTGATGTCATTATGACTCAATCCAGTAATGGCTTTCTGCTCTCCGATGGGGTTTGTGTGTCCGAATGGTCTGTATTGTCCATGCACACACAGATATGATTGAAGCATGAATACTGCCTCTTTTATATACAGCATAGGCTATATATTGGTATATCATTCATATACAGTCATGGCCGAAATTGTTGGCACCCCAGAAATTTTTCCAGAAAATCAAGTATTTCTCACAGAAAAGTATTGCAGTAACACATGTTTTGCTATACACTTGTTTATTCCCTTTGTGTGTATTGGAACAAAACAAAAAAAGGGAGGAAAAAAAAGCAAATTGGACATAATGTCACACAAAACTCCAAAAATGGTCTGGTCAAAATTCTTGGCACCCTTAACTTAATATTTGGTTGCACACCCTTTAGAAAAAATAACTGAAATCAGTCGCTTCCTATAACCATCACTAAGCTTCTTACACCTCTCACCCAGAATTTTGGACCACTCTTCCTTTGCAAACTGCTCCAGGTCTCTCTTATTGGAAGGGCGCCTTTTCCCAACAGCAATTTCAAGATCTCTCCACAGGTGTTCAATGGGATTTAGATCTGGACTCATTGCTGGCCACTTTACAACTCTCCAGCGCTTTGTTGCCATTCATTTCTGGGTGTTTTTTGACGTATGTTTGGGGTCATTGTCCTGCTGGAAGACCCAAGATCTCGGACACAAACCCAGCTTTCTGACACTGGGCTCTACAGTGCGACCCAAAATCCTTTGGTAATCCTCAGATTTCATGATGCCTTGCACACATTCAAGGCACCCAGTGCCAGAGGCAGCAAAACAACCCCAAAACATCATTGAACCTCCACCATATTTCACTTGTAGGTACTGTGTTCTTTTCTTTGTAGGCCTCATTCCGTTTTCAGTAAACAGTAGAATGATGTGCTTTACCAAAAAGCTCTATCTTGGTCTCATCTGTCCACAAGACACTTTCCCAGAAGGATTTTGGCTTACTCAAGTACATTTTGGCAAACTGTAGTCTTGCTTTTTTATGTCTCTGTGTCAGCAGTGGGGTCCTCCTGGGTCTACTGCCATAGCGTTTCATTTCATTTAAATGTCGACGGATAGTTGGCGCTGACACTGATGCTCCCTGAGCCTGCAGGACAGCTTGAATTTCTTTGGAACTTGTTTGGGGCTGCTTATCCACCATCCGGACTATCCTGCATTGCGACCTTTCATAAATTTTTCTCTTCCGTCCACGCCCAGAGAGATTAGCTACAGTGCCATGGGTTGCAAACTTCTTGATAATGTTGCGCACTGTGGACAAAGACAAATCTAGATCTCTGGAGATGGACTTATAACCTTGAGATTGTTGATATTTTTCCTCAATTTTGGTTCTCAAGTCCTCAGACAGTTCTCTTCTCCTCTTTCTGTTGTCCATGCTTAGTGTGGCACACACAGACACACAATGCAAAGACTAAGTGAACTTCTCTCCTTTTTATCTGCTTTCAGGTGTGATTTTTATATTGCTCACACCCGTTACTTGCCCCAGGTGAGTTTAAAGGAGCATCACATGCTTGAAACAATCTTATTTATCCACAATTTTGAAAGGGTGGCAAGAATTTTGACCAGCCCATTTTTTGGAGTTTTGTGTGACATTATGTCCAATCTGCTTTTTTTCCTCCCTTTTTTGTTTTGTTCCAATACACACAAAGGGAATAAACATGTGTATAGCAAAACATGTGTTACTGCAATACTTTTCTGTGAGAAATACTTGATTTTCTGTTAAAATTTCTGGGGTGCCAACAATTTCGGCCATGACTGTATATGACACTAAATGCTTGCTTCTGCTGGAAATGAAAGGTACTCTTAATGGAAGCTGCTGATTCTTTATGGAATCCTCACTCTTTACAAAACACATGCTCACCGTTCACATTCACATAACTCCTTTCCACGGTACACATTACATTCTGCTCTTATGAAGGCAGAAACCATGTGGTAATGGGATGTGAGCAGGTCAGAGCAGCTGGAGCGAAAGCCATATTTCCATCACTGGATCCAGTACACACACAACCTTTGCCTCCCGAATCAACACCCTCCTTCTGCTGGGATCACTTCTTCTACATGCAGCATCTTCTTGTTTTTCAGGTACTAACAGGGGCAGACTGAGGGATAGGCAGAAGAGGCAGCCACTTCAGCAAAAGGGGGGTACAAAAAGGGCAAGACCTGCAGCATATGCTGCTGAAGTAGTTCACAGCTTATAGGGGTAACCCTTTGTCCTTTTACCTTGGAAACTAAGAGGCCTTATATTAATGTGGTTTGATTGATTTATTCTATTGTTCTATTACTCTGGGTATTAGTCTGGCTTAGAGTATTTACTTTTGGCCATATTTCTCCGGTGGGTCACAGACATGCACTTAGTTTTGCATGTCTGTGACCCAGATTCACAGAAGACTAAAGCCAGCTGACTTCACAGAGCCATCCAGATTCTGCAGGGATCCCGACAATAATGCCGGGATCTGCCCAGATACCTGACTGCCAGCTGGCTCAGCCTCTCAGCACACACCTGAGAGACTGAGCCAGCCGCTCCTGTGCCCTCCACAGCCCGGCACTCCAGTGAACGCTGGAGAGGCAGAGCAGAGGGCTAGTGACTGACATTCACCAGCTCTCTGCTCACTGGGGGCCAAGAACTGAGCAATAGGCGGTCTCTGATCACTCAGTTCTCGGTGTAGAGGCGGCAGGGGACAGATGCAGCATCAGATCAATGCTGCATTTACAAAGGTAAGAATTAATGTTTATTTTTTAGAATCTCGCACGTCTCTTTTTACTTTAACCCCAAGATTTGTCTCCTGGCTATCATCAATGAAGAATAATACCCTCTAGAACTACTTATTCCTATAACAAGACTCTTGTTTTTATCCCATAAAATTGCTAGCTCACACATGTCTACCTCCTCCTTTTATGAAAAAAATTGTAGAACACAACCCTAATTAGGGATAAAAAACTTACTAACACATAGGGTTATACAGAAGTTATTCCGATAAGCGGGGGGCTTATCGGAATCTAGAAACCCCATTTACATGGGGCCCCCTGATCCCGGCCTCCCCCTATGTGAATGAGTGTGAGGTATATAGTACTCCAAAGCCCCCCATGTGGCCTACTATGGTTCAGGATAGGGGGGCGCTCGCTCATCTCCTCCCTTTTCTGACATGTTTGGATTAAGGGTGTGGTTTTGATTGTGGGGGGACCCCACACCGTTTTTTTTTTTCACATTTTTAAATTGCCGGCAATAGTTTTTTTTACTTTCAGCTGTCAGCTGGGAACCCCCGCTGACAGATGATGACTCGGTTGCTGGGAACACGGCAGCCACCCGCTCCTTGACAACCATGTTGTCTAGTGGTTGTTAAGGATGCTGGCGGCTGTTTTCTCCATAACAATGCCAATTTATTAATGTTAATAAATAAGCCGGCCATCTGCCAGGTGTTAAATTGCCACATGTTTTCACTACTAAAATACTGCATGACTTCATAAAATAACTCATGCTGTATTTCAGTAGCATTTTTTAGTGAATGCCGAAAACCTTTTTTTCAAAAACGATGTGCAGTATCTTACCTCATACTCAAATGCCGTAAGATACCGCTTTGTGAATGGAGGGGTGTCCTTCAATAAATTTTTTATAACATTTCCAGTTTCCCAGCTTTTGCCAACCTAAATTTACCATGTCATTAGCTTGGCTTGCTTGGACTTGTAGTTCTTTCTTGCTGGTTGGGCATATTTTCAGCCAAGTTCGGTAAGTAAATTTCCATTTCCTAATGGTAAGGGATCAAGTAAATTTATTTCTCCCTTTTTCAGAATTCCAATGGGCATCGAAAGCAGCCAAATTATATCATCCATGTAGGAAGGGTGAAATGCCTTCTTTGCTAAACAAGGTGTCCAATTGATTAAAGTGGTGTCTGCTGAGAAACAATAAGGGCTCTGTGGGTGTAAACAACAAGCGTATACAATCCAGAAGAAGAGAGAAGAGGGAAAATAAGGAAACTGTATAATGATGCTGACAATTAAAGCAAATATTTGTTTTGGCCACAAAGAATAGGGATTCCCCAGAGCAGCCAGCTGAGCAAAAGCAAGAATGGTGGGGCAGGGCACCTCTTTTTTCTGGAAGTCAGATAAATTTCACGCTCTTTAACATTTAATGTGACTTCAGGCATTTTTACTGAGCCTGGCTCCTTCCTCTGGCTTTCCCCCCAAATGTGAGGAGAATGACAAGAGCTATAGAAGTGCACCAGGCAGCGGGAGGCTGCAATCCCAGGCTCCCCTTCAAGACATGAGAGACACGCTACAAAGCCAAACTTGTCAGAGGTCTTTGATGGAGGGAGTGAAGGAAAAAAAAACTGATCTTAAAAGACTTTAAGAGATATAGACTAACATTTATTCATTTCCTGTACTTCATGTGGCTCCCTTTGACCATGCATTGTATTGTCTTTGCTTTAATTAAAATCTTCCTTGGTAAAGGTGAAAAGCAAAAGTGTTAAAGAGGGTCAAAGTTTAACAGAGCCATTTGGAAAATTAAAGTGAGGGGTTAGTCTGTCATTATTATGAATACCATGCTCAGGCTAACTCTTCAGACTTGAGCATGTAAGGGGAAAAAGAACAAAAAACTTCAAGTCCATTCAATGGCCAAATGAGTTACTTTAAAGCAGCCTTTCTCAACCTTTTCAACACAGAGGATCCCTTAAAATAACTTTCTGGGCTTCGGGAACCCTCATAAAAATGACTATTCCTACAACCCATGACATATTAGTGTTATATTCAGTAAGAAGAATGCTCCTTACACTTGTGCATATTGGTAAGAATTACCCCCTTACAGAAAGCTAAAAAGATCAATGGTGACAATGGATACTATCTGGGGAGCAGAAATTGCTCATTACTCAAGGAACCCCTAGCATCCTCAGGAGGGATCCTAGGGTTCCATAAAAACCTGGTTTAGAAACCCTGCTTTAGTCATGGCATTTGCTCACTTGGTACTATTCTTTATAGACAGATAGATAGATATATTTTTTTACGTTTTTTGTTGAATAATGACTCCCCCATGTACAGTAGATTTAAAAAATTTATAGTTTAACCCGTTAAGGACCGCCCCATGCAGATATACTGCGGCAGGGCAGCACTCCTGCGAGAAATTCACGTAACTGTACGTGATTTCGTGCACTCGGCCCGGGACGCACGTGCGTGCGTACCGCTGGCCACCCGCTCCTGCCAATCAGCCAATCAGCTTGTCCGGTGGACGCGATGTCCGCCGGGTCACGCCGATCATTCTCAAGTGAAGCAGAATGGCGGTCTACCTATGTAAACAAGGCAGACCACCGTTCTGTGTGAGGGGAAGATGGAGATCTTGTGTTAGCACTGATCACTGTATTCGTGTCCCTGGTCCCCAAAAAGTGTCAGATTTGTCCATACCAATGTCACAGTCCCACTAAAAATTGCTGATCAACAAATATATCCCATAGCTTGTAGACGCTATAACTTTTACGCAAACCAATCAATATACGCTTATTGGGAGTTTTTTTTTTTACCAAAAATATGCAGCAGAATACATATTGGCCTAAATTGATGAAGAAATTAGATTTTTTTTTACACTTTTTTTATTGGGTATGTTTTATAGCAGAAAGTAAAAAATATTGTTTTGTTTTTTTTCAAAATTGGCAGTCTTTTTTGCAGAGGTGATCAAATACCACCAAAAGAAATCTCCTGTTTGTAGGAAAAAAATTACATCAATTGTATTTGGGTACAGCGTCGCACGACTGCGCAATTGTCAGTTAAAGTAACGCAGTGCCGTATCACAAAAAATGGCCTGGTCGTGAATGGGGGTAAGCCTTGCGGGGCTGAAGTGGTTAACATGCCTATAAAAATGTGATTTGTCTTTCTTGTCCATAGTGCATGCTGTGCTGGGGGTATCACGGTGCACATATGTGAGTAAATACATGGTGCGTACACAGCCATATACAACTCTCAAATGCTGAGCGTTTTGTAGGTCGAAGCTCAAAGCTCCAAAATGCTCTACAACCAAAATCCCATGAGCATTTACGTGTCTGCACAGGCACTGCGCAACGCCCGAAGCTCAAAAAAGATGTGCTAATATTGAAGCAGAATGAGGCCCCATTGACTTCAATTAAGCCTCGTACACACGACCGAGTTTCTTGTCAAAAAAGGACAAGAAAACTGTCGAGAGAGCTTTCTTGCCGAGAAAACCGTTCGTGTGTATGGTTTCTCGTCGAGAAAACTGCCGGGAATCTCAACGAGAAAAATAGAGAACCTGCTCTCTATTTTCTCGTCAGGATTCTCGATTTTCTCGTCGTGTTTCTCGTCGGCCTGTTTTGCGACAAGAAAACCGGTCGTGGGTATGCTTTTCCGAGTCTTAAAAAATTGCGCATGCTCAGAATCAAGTATGAGACGGGAGCGCTTCTTCTGGTAAAACTAGCGTTCAGAATGGAGATAGCACATTTGTCACGCTAAAACAAACTGAATGCACGAAGACTGAAAAGCGTGAATCGTCTCTCACCAAATTTTTTACTAACACGCGTTAACACAAGATCAGCAAAAGCAGCCCAAGGGGTGGCGCCATTGGAATCGAACTTCCCCTTTATACTGCCGTCGTACGTGCTGTACATGACCGCGCAGAACAACGACGAGATTTGGAATTGACAGTGTGTATGCAAGGAAAGCTTGACAAGAAGCTCATCAAGCTTGACAAGAAACTCGTCGAGAAAAACAACGTTTTTTTACGACGAGAAACTCGGTCGTGTGTACGAGGCTTATGAGTTTGCAAAAAACTTGCAGAATCCTTGTTAAAAACATTTTTCAGGAGCACTCATAATAATTCTATAGGTCAACAATTTGTGATCCTACCTCCTAAGCTCCTGTATTGTACTTCACACAAGACAAACAAAAGAAAAAATACCTACTTACACATTTTACTCAAGTGTGAATTGATGCTCTTATTTACAACCATTTCCATATAGTTGCCAGGATGCCAGTAAGGCTGGTGGAATGCTGAAGGGAATGTTAAATGGATAGAACGGAATTGCTAGTGTCAATTAGCCTTGGTTATTAATTACCCCCTATACTGTACTCAGAGCAGTCACAATGTGCATGGGGAAGGTATTTAAGGACAGACCTGGGGTGCACCACTCTAGAGCTTGAGGTACATTTTTCCAAGTGAATGGTTATTATGTACCTCTGCTTGACAATGGAATTGGGGAGTTGATCCCTTCTCTCCAACTAAAGCAGGAAATACCTTGCCATTCCTAACTGCATTTCAGCATCAGAGCGTTACACATACCACCAGCCAGATCAAAGTGTTCCTTCTGACCTGACCTGCGTACCGTGCTAGTTAAAATTCCATCATCTTACAGAGAAAAAGCAGCAGGGGCTTATTTAATGAACTGCCCGCCAGCTTACTAGAAGAGGACACTTGAGCATGCATGCAATCAGAGCTGAGGACACGTATATCGATGGGGTGTTGCATGAAGAAGCTTATTTGAATCATGTGCAGCCAAAACAATTTTTTTCTTCTCTGTGGGTGTTTTTACTATCAGACATTGGTTGTGGAGAAACAGAAAAAGAGTTTTGCCACTTTTATCATGTATTTAACGTTATTAAAAATACAAAAATTTATAACAATATCTATTTTTTACTTGGAAAAAAATGCTGTAAGCTCATTGCTTTGACCCTCTATGGTTCACTTTAATGCCCCGTACCCAGCTCTACATCTCCTTTGCTTGGCACTGCTCTGTTTGGCCACTGAAGAAAGACAGCCTTGTATAAGCTTTTAGTTACTTCAGTTGGAGATTGCACAGGACTGAGGACCACGTGACCGACTGGGCCAAAATCAAATACCAGTGTGCCACCATAGCTGGGAGTATTTGGTATTTGAATTTGCTTCTGGTGGCTGGACAACACAGCTGTGAAGTAAAGGAAAGGTTAGTATATAATTCTGTGTTGGGGGTATTAAAGCAAACCTGTTGCTTTGCCCAGTTTGTAAGGTCAGGTTTGATGGTCGTGAGTTTTCGTGGTATTCATTTCTATTTTATATGTAATATTTTTTAACATATGCATTTCTTAACCACTTCAGCCCCGGAGGATTTGGCTGCCAAATGACCAGAACACTTTTTGCGATTCGGCACTGCGCTGTTTTAAGTGACAATTGCGTGGTCGTGCGACGTGGCTCCCAAACAAAATTGACGTCCTTTTTTTCCCACAAATAGAGCTTTCTTTTGGTGGTATTTGATCACCTCTGCGGTTTAAATTTTTTGCGCTATAAACAAAAATTGAGCAACAATTTTGAAAAAAAAAACAATATTTTTTACCTTTTTCTAAAATAAATATCCCCGAAAAATATTTAAAAAAACTTATTTTTTCATCAGTTTCAGGTCGTTACGTATTCTTCTACATATTTTTGGTAAAAAAATAAGCGTTTATTAATTGGTTTGCGCAAAAGTTATAGAGTCTACAAAATAGGGGATAATTTTATGGCATTTTTATTAATATTTTTTTTTTTACTAGTAATGGCGGCGATCAGCGATTTTTATCATGACTGTGACATTATGGCGGACACACCAGACCCTTTTGATGCTATTTTGGGACCATTTTTCATTTTTACAGCGATCAGTGCTAAAAAAATGCACTGATTACTGTGTAAATGACACTGGCAGGGAAGGGGTTAACCACTAGGGGGCGAGGAAGGGGTTACGTGTGTCCTAGGGAGTGATTCTAACTGTGGGGGGGCTGGGCTACCTGTGACACAACACTGATCACTGCTCCCGATGACAGGGAGCAGAAGATCAGTGTCCTGTCACAAGGCAGAACAGGGAGATGCCTTGTTTACACAGGCATCCTCCCGTTCTGCAGCTCGGTGACACGATCGCAGGACATCGAGTTTGCGGGTCCCACGGCCACGGTCACGGAGCTCGCGGCAGGGGCGCCCACACGGCGGCAAATTTAAAGGGATGTACATGTATGCCCATTTGCCTGCCCGTGCCATTCTGCCAACGTAAATGTTCGTGCGGCGGTCGGCAAGTGGTTAATATGTTTTGTAATGGCTACTAAATAAACCTCTCTGAGAGTGTAATGTTTCCACAAACAGAATTCTGATCAGGTTCTGCTTAGTGACCCTACCACGGCTTTTTAAATTCTGAACATTCCGACCTGATAGCCATTGACATTGGAAGAGCCAAGAACACCCACTATGCTGTGTGTTTTGCATTGGGAGTGTAATATTCATACATTATAAGCATATATTGCTACCACATGTGTTAGTAGAAACTACAAAAGGTAAACTCACAATGTTTTCACAATCACATTTAAATATGTATTGTAAGACAAAGAAAATGGTCTTGTAGAAGAACACCTCTTGTAGCTGACCTAGGTTCAGAGCCTAACTGAGAGCTAAGTTGGGTTGGCCATACACATAAATGTTTCTTTTGTTCAGCCCCACAGGCTGAAGGAGAGAAATTACTCCATTTCTCCATCCATGCTAATAGGCGTGGATGGAAGAATCTGCAGTGGCGGTTATTATATTGTGACTGCCAGCACCCAAGGCTGTCAGAACCTCCAAACAAAGCCTGATAAAAAACAACCCACGGAATGAATTTTGTCTGATACTGAGCACTTCCGACTATAGTGGACCATGTGACTCATGTCACTTCTTCGTACTTGGCATTTGGCCACTTGGGCACCATCAAATTTGGTCAATGCAAGAGCTTTGCAGCCCTGTGTAAGTGCCAAATGAAATTGACTTGGATCCTACATAGGCATCATCTTCTCACCCCTGGCTCAAAACAGTGTAGCCAGGGAGTAAATGGAAGGCGAGAATTAGATGCTAAATGGCTTTTAACCACTTGCTTACTGGGCATTTAAACCCCCTTCCTGCCCAGGCCAATTTTCAGCTTTCAGCGATGTGGCTCCCAAACAAAATTGATGTCCTTTTTTCCCCACAAATAGAGCTTTCTTTTGGTGGTATTTGATCATCTCTGCAGGTTTTATTTTTTGCGCTATAAACAAAAAAAGAGCGACAATTTTGAAAAAAACACAATATTTTTTACTTTTTGCTATAATAAATATCCCAATTTAAAAAAATAAATAAAAATATCTCAGTTTAGGCCGATACGTATTCTTCTACATATATTTGGTAAAAAAAATCACAATAAGCGTTTATTGATTGGTTTGCGCAAAAGTTATAGCGTCTACAAAATAGGGCATAGTTTTATAGAATTTTTATTAATATTTTTTTTTTACTAGTGATGGCGGCGATCGGCGATTTTTATTGTGACGGCGACATTATGGCGGACACATCGGACACTTTTGACACCATTTTGGGACCATTGTCATTTTTACAGCGATCAGTGCTATAAAAATGCACTGGTTACTGTAAAAATGACACTGGCAGTGAAGGGGTTAACCACTAGGGGTGCTGAAGGGGTTAAGTGTGCCTAAGGGAGTGATTCTTACTGTGGGGGGGAGGGGACTGACTGGGGGAGGTGACCGATGGTTGTCCCTATGTACAAGGGTCTCCTCTCAGGACAGGACGTGGATCTCTGTGTTTACACACAGAGATCCATGTCCCTGGCTCTGTAAATGGCGATCGCGGGTACCTGGCGGACATCGCGGGCGCCAGGCACGCGCATCGGCACCCGTGTGATGCGGCGGGCACAGAAGTTCCCCCGATGCGCGCTCGGGAGCGTGCGCGGGGAACGAGGAAAGGGGAGGACGTCAATTGACGGCCTCCCGGCATGGTGGTTAAAGTGAACCTGTTGTTCTGTCCTGCACAGGTAAAGCAAAGGTTCACCTTAAGGTAACATTTGAATATAGGACCACTTTAATCACCCATTTTCTGATTTATTTCTTCACAAGTTACTTTCTTTAGGCTGTGTTCACACCTAATACCGATGTGGCTCCCAGCAGGGGTCCTGTGCGTCCCCGTTCACCGTTTCTGGTCCGATTTCAGCCCTAATTTTTGGGTGAATTCAGACCTGAAACAGACCAAAAGACGCATTGGACTCCTGTGCAAATTCGCACCTGCACCGCAGCAGAGATATGTGAACCGGCTCCATAGAGAGCTGGTCAACATCTCCTACTAATGCAAATTGGATGTGGGGAACTCGGCCTCAAAAGCTTTTTTTGTAGGATCTAGCTCTACATCTCCCTGATCGCTGACCATTTAATTATGACCACCCTGCATATGGATTTAGCAAGCAAAATATCCAGTTCCATTTTCTGCATGCCTAGAGTACAAAACTAATGATGGATGCCATGGTCTGAAATGGATGGATGTTTTAGTGGTCTTAAATTAAAACATTTTCTTGGTTGAGTTTTGTCGTTTAAGTGGTTTGAAAATCCTCTTTTACATTTTGACCGGCTTACAAAGAGAAAAAAAATCATTTGTTTTAAGTTCTCTATAATGGAAATAATTCAAAGAATTCATGGTGTAAAGCTTTTGTGCAGGAGGTTATTGATTTGATTTAAAGTCACCCAGAAAGCTGCACACCTGTCACTTTTAATTGACTTTTACTTTTACTCAGTCACACAATTATAATATGGAGGGGGGGGGGGGGGGGTGTCCAGTAATTTAATTTTCAATGGTCTTGCCAGAGCAGCAATTCATTTTTGTTAAGATCAAGCATTACATTCTTCTCTGCAAAGCAGCTTGTCCTTGTGCGTGTTCCAGAAAATTCCATCATATGTCTGTCACCCGCTCAGAACATCTTGATATCCTTGAGGGGAAGTGGCAGTGCATGGTAAAATATTGTGAATGGAACATGGGGGTAGGTCCTCTGAGAGGTGGTCTGGTGTTTTCTGTAGCTCCTTCTGTCAACCGTGATAGAAGTGTACATCTACTAGGGATCAATGAACTTAGAAACCTGTTAGGAGCTGGGCTTCAGGTATAAAGAGCAGACCTTTATTCTTGCCAATGTCTGTGATTTATAAAGCACAGCTGAGGGCTCCTGTTATGATGGAGTAAACCAGTAGCAAATCCAGTTACTTTGTGATGTACACGTCTTAGTAAACAACTAACTTCCTTTACTTTCCCTGACTGTGCCAAATGTTCCTTCATTTGTGTCTAACCAGTGGCAGCCCGTCCATTAGGGGCGCATGGGCGCCGCCCCCCCCTATACATACATCCGGCCTCCTAATCTAGATGCACAGATTCCAGTGGGGGGGGTATTTTTTTTGAAGCATGTGATTAGAGCCAGAGGTTCTAATAGGCTTTAAAAAAGGGGTGCAGAGATGAGAATTAACAGAGATATTGGGTTTTGGCAATACAGTAATACCTCAGATTGCGAGTAATGCGGTTAACAAGCGTTTCACAATACGAGCTATTATTTTTGTAAATCCGTACTCGGTTTGCGAGCGTTGTCTCGCAAAACAAGCAGAATTCAAGCCTCTGTGGTGTGCAGTGCCGCATTTGGCCAGAGGTGCAGGGGCTTCGATGACACACAGAGCTGCTCGGATGCACTCGGGGCCACTCGGAAACACTCTGTTTTCGAGCCTCTCCGAGTGTTTCCAAGTGTATCTGAGTGGTTTCCGAGTGTTTCCGCGTGTCTCCGGCGCCCCCCACCTCTGGTCACATGCGGTACTGCATACAATAGAAGTCACTGGGGAACGAATTATCTGAGTTTCCATTGACTTATATGGGGAAACTCGCTTTGATATACGAGTGCTTTGGATTACAAGCATTCCATTCTTCTGGAACAAATTATGCTCGTAATCCAAGGTACCACTGTAGAGATATAGTGTAAGGTTGTAGTAGGTCATGGGATAAGCAGAAAAAGAGGGCTTGGGTTGTTGAGTGAACTTGTTGGATTTTCATTTTTACATTGGCTAGTCATGGATTGAGAGGTAGCAGCAAGGATCTTTGATAAACCATTATACTAGTATAAGAGCGGATGAGAGACAGCAGAGATATTGAATTGTCTGAGTGTGTAAAATGTTTACATTGTGTGGTCAAAGATGGAGAGGCAGCAGTAGGGCTGTGTGAGATCTGCACACCTGACCAACTGGGGAAAAAAGGCTAATGCTCAAGACATGCTTTTTTTTTAAGCCAACATCTTAGACTGGCCATACACCTATAGATTATCTGCAGATTTTCTATGGTCAGATGGAAAAAGTTGAACAGATTCCTCCATGTACGCTGAACTGTGTGGATCAGGGGTCTCAAACCTGCGGCTCTCCAGCTGTTGCGGAACTACAAGTCCCATCATGCCTCTGCCTATGGGAGTCATGCGTGTAACTGTTTAGCCTTGCAATGCCTCATGGGAATTGTAGTTCTGCAACAGCTGGAGGGCCACCAGTTTGAGACCCCTGGTGTGGATGGAAGAATCTCCCACTTTTTCCAACTAACCATAGAAAATCTGCAGATAATCTATAGGTGTATGGCCAGCCTAAGGAATAAGATTGTGAGCTTGAGTGATGACTAAGAAAGATTGTGAGGATAAAAGAGGATAAAGGTTATGGTCAGGGATGAGCATGGAGATCTCTTTGAGAGTTAATACATACGGTACATGTAAGCATTACATTTACACAAATGTAGTATGTATATACTTAACATGAAAGATATATCTAATTTTAGGTCTGCTTTAAATTCAAAATATAGTTAAATATAATAACCAAGTAATAAAATGTACAGTGCACCTCTAAAGCCCCTTTCACACTGAGGCGCTTTACAGGCGTTATTGCGCTAAAAATAGCGCCTGCAATGCGCCCCAAAAAAAAACGCTCAATTGTATCCAGTGTGAAAGCCTGAGGGCTTTCACACTGGAGCGTTGCGCTTGCAGGAGGGTCAAAAAACTCCTGCAAGCCGCATCTTTGAGGCGCGATAGGAGCGGTAAAAATACCGCTTCTATAGCGCCCCTGCCCATTGAAATCAATGGGGTAGCGCCTCCAAAACACCCGCAAAACGCTGCAAAGAGGCGTTATTGCAGGCGTTTTTAACCCTTTTTCGGCCGCTAGTGGGGGTTAAAATCCCCCCTGCTACGCCCACAAATCGTGGCAAAAAATACGGTATAGCGGCGCTAAAAATAGCGCCGCTATACCGCCAGCACATCCAGCGCTTCAGTGTGAAAGTAGCCTTACAATGGACTTTTTCTAGCTCAACGACAGATTGGCCCTGGAAATGAAAGTATACATTTTTGCAAGTGTAGACATGCTAGTCTTTTCTTGTGCTAGGGTCTTCATGTTTTCATCACATAGACTACAAGGGTTTTTACAGGACAGGACAAGCTGCAACTATGAAGGACTAGTGGCACTGGTCACGGGCCAGACAAACTTCAGATTTATGGGTTATTCAAAAAGATCGGAGTGTAGACAACCATGGATGATCTGGATGCATCCCCATTCATCTACTCACTTTGCTCATCCTCTCCCGGGTAGATTATGTTATCTTGAGTCCATGTGCAGACCATGTGTCACTAGTCCAATAAAGATATATAGCTTTTTGCAGGAGGAGGACTTGAAATGCTTAAGTTGCAGGTTTTAAATCAATTTGAAGGACCTTCCCTACAGATGTTGCCTCATATAACAGAGCAACTCAAGAAAATATAAAGAGAACTGCTGCTGATATTCAATATTGAGAATGAAGGTAGCATCTGGCATTACAAAGGAATATACGGCGTGAATAAAGATTGCTCAGAGATTATGATCATGAGTGAGACCTCTCAGATCTTCCCAAATCGAGTTCAGGCAAACTCAGGAACTTTGCAGTACCTAGGTAGTTGAAAGGTCATTTCCTGTCGTATCATGGCATGGCATCATTTCCCAGAGGCTAATACCTAAAAAAAAAAAAAAAGCACAGGAACATAAAAAAAAAGGTAATCATTGTCCATAATAACCCCTACATTTATTGTTTCATTTTTCTACTGAATGGACGATGACTGGTTGCTATGAGCAGCAGCTTAGCTTTAGGCTTGTTGCATCTTGACTGTAGATAGAGTACCGTCTTGACATCTTGGATAGAGTAAGGGAGGGTTATAACCCATGTCAGGTTTTCTTTTTTTTGTCCCATTGGGGAGATTCCCCTTCACTTCCTGTCTCATAGCCAAACAAACAGTGAAAGAAAATCCCTCCACTGTCACCAGGGTCACCAGAACTAGTGTCCCCATTGGAAGATTTCCAATCAGTATTCTGATGTCAACCCAAAATTTTGGATTTTCTTTTACTTTCACTTTCAATGATAACGGTAAACAAGACAAATATCCATAACTCCAAAAAAATAATTGACCTTTAGTTCCACTTTAAAAAACCCAATATGTTATACTGTATATTGTCTGAAAGCAGAGAACCTGTACGGTGATGGTGGCTCATTTTTATGTTGCGTGATGTTTGCACAACAAATGCACACAAACACAATAAAATTACAAGTTTGATGGTAAAATTAAAGAGCAGATAATGCACAAAGTGAAAAAATAGCCAAATATGTTGAGTCTTAACCACTTCAGCCCCCGAAGATTTTACCCCCTTCCTGACCAGAGCACTTTTTACAATTTGGCACTGCGTTGCTTTAACTGACAATTGCGCGGTCGTGCGACACTGTACCCAAACAAAATTTGCATCCTTTTTTTCCCATAAATATAACTTTCTTTTGGTAGTATTTGATCACCTCTGCGGTTTTAATTTGTTGCGCTATAAACAAAAAAAGAGCGACAATTTAAAATAATATATATATATTTTTAACTTTTTGCTATGATAAATATCCTGCATTTTTTTTAACCACTTAAGGACCGCCTCACGCCGATATACGTCGGCAGAATGGCACGGCTGGGCACAAGCACATACAGGTACGTCCTCTTTAAGAAGCCCAGCCGTGGGTCGCGCGGACGCCGCCGGCGGCACGCTCGCGACCCGGTCCTAAACTCCGTGAGCGCGCCCCCGGGTCCCGCGGACCTGATCGCCACCGGTGTCCCGCGATCAGGTTACAGAGCTGAAGAACCGGGAGAGGTAAACAAACCTCTCCCCATGCTTCCTAGTGTTAGTGTCACTGATCGTCTGTTCCCTGTCATAGGGAACGACGATCAGTGACATCACACGCCAAGCCACACCCCCACACAGTAGTAATCACTCCCTAGGAAACACTTAACCCCTTCAGCGGCCCCTACAGGTTAACCCCTTCACTGCCAGTATCATTTTCACAGTTATGAGTGCATTTTTATAGCACTGATCGCTGTAAAAATTACAATGGTCCCAAAATGGTGTCAAAAGTGTCCGTTGTGTCCGCCATAATGTCACAGTCATGATAAAAATCGCTGATCGCTGCCATTACTAGTAAAAATAAATTATTAATAAAAATACCATAAAACTATCCCCTATTTTGAAGACGCTATAACTTTTGCGCAAACCAATCAATAAACGCTTATTGCGATTTTTTTTTACCAAAAATATGTAGGAGAATACGTATCGGCCTAAACTGAGGAAAAAATTTTTTTTATATATATTTTTGGGGGATATTTATTATAGCAAAAAGTTAAAAATATTGTATTTTTTTCAAAATTGTCGCTCTATTTTTGTTTATAGCGCAAAAAATAAAAAAACTGCAGAGGTGATCAAATACCACCAAAAGAAATCTCTATTTGTGGGAAAAAAAGGACATCAATTTTGTTTGTGAGCCACGTCGCACGACCACGCAATTGTCAGTTAAAGCGACGCAGTGCCGAATCTCAAAAAGGGGCCTGGTCCTTTAGCTGCAAAATAGTCCGGGGCTTAAGTGGTTAATAAACAAAGTTCAGTTTAGGCCGATATATATTCTTCTACATATTTTTGGTAAAAAATATCACAATAAGCGTATATTGATTTGTTTCCGCAAAAGTTATAGCATCTTCAAACTATGGGAAAGATTTTTTTTTTTTTTTACTAGTAATGGAGGTGATCTGCATTTTTTAGCGGAATTGCGACATTAAGACGGACAGATCGGACAGTTTTGACACATTTTTTGGGACCATTGACATTTATACAGCGATCAGTGCTATAAATATGCACTGATTACTGTATAAATGTCACTGGCAGGGAATGGGTTAACACTAGGGGGAAATCAAGGGCTTAAATGTGTGTTCTAACAGTCCTATCGACTGACTGGGGGAGGAGACATATCGTTGTTCCTACTTAGTAGGAACAAACAACATGTCTCCTCTCCCGTGACAGAACAGGGATTTGTGTGTTTACACACACAAATCCCCACGTTCGCACACGATCGCGCATGGCCGGTGGCGATCGCAAACGCTGGCCCTGCACATTGAGTCCCCCGCTGTGCAGCGGGCACACGTGCCTCGTACCTGTACGGGGTTTCGTGCAGCGATGTTATTGTGCCGCAGTATATGTGTATGAGCCAGTCGGGAAGCGGTTAAAATTGTGTACACCCACGAAACAGGGAAAAATTGAAGATGCTTGCCGCCATGGGTTAATTATTCTTCTCATTCCAACATGTGCAATGATACCTAATATGTGTTACCCAAGCGCTAATGTGTATCCTAGGTATGCGTGTGGGAGGAGTCCTTTTAATTTTTTTATTTTTTTTTATTTAGAGTTTATTATTTTAAAACACCTTTTAAGTTTTTTTCACTTAACCTTTTTGCTATCACATGGGGGCTGGAAATCATCTGGGGTCCATTAGCCTTCTGATGTCTCCCCTGAGGGCTAACATGGCAACTATGGGTGCACTGATACCTGACAAAATTAATGGGCTCAAAGAATTGCATGTAATTTCAATAGGAATTCGGTGCAATTCCTGTCTAAATCGCATCCTGTTTTCCACACCGCTCCTCTGAGAACCCAAGCTGAAGTCACTATGACAATTCCTGGGTTTACACAGGAGTGGCGTAGAAAAGTGCATGTGATTCAGACAGGAATTACATTGCATTCCTGTTACAATTACATGCGATTTTTTGCCGTGCGATTTGAGCCCGTTCATTTTGTATGGGCTCAAATCACACCACACCGCACCACACCTCACTGCATGAAAAAGGTATCGGTTTTAGGTCTCCGAACATTTGCACGAATACAAGATACCAGTGTTGGTATCAGTGCAACACTAATGACAACTATAGAAACTGTAAAGCCCTGTACACACGATTGGTTTTACCGATGAAAACAGTCCGATGGACTCTTTTCATCGGACAAACCGATCGTGTATGGGACCCATCGGTCTTTTTTCCATTGTTTTTAAAAAATAGAACATGTTTTAAATTTTTCCGATGGATCAAAAACTGATAGCAAATTCCGATCGTCTGTGGGGAACTCCATCGGATAAAAAACCCACGCATGCTCAGAATCAAGTCGACGCATGCTCAGAAGCATTAAACTTAATTTTTCTCGGCTCATCGGAGTGTTTTACATCACCGCGTTTGGAACGCTCGGTTTTTTGACTGATGGTGTGTAGGCAAGACTGATGGAAGTCAGCTTCATCGGATTTCCGATGGACAAAACTATCGGATTAGAATCCATAGGATATCCGATCGTGTGTACGAGGCTTTACAGTTATCATTCCAGGCATGCCTTGAGTGTAACTGTTTTGAGAAACCGTTAAATTAGTGGGTTTAGTTCCACATTAAATACACAGTTGAAATTCCGTACATATTAGTGAATGTTTTACCAGCCAAGAGATTTGAATAAAAAAATGATGAAAGTATGGCTAGATTGGTGACCTCAATTGACTGCTGCCAAGAAATACAATTTGGTTACCAGTCTTTTTCTAGGCTGCTGATTGGACAATGAAGGAGCATCTCCACACTACATCTGTAATTGGTAACACTGAGCAATGCCATAGAGCCCTGATTTGGTCTGTTTGGTCCTGCTGTGCTTATAGTAAGAAACTAATTCAGAAATGTATACTTGTTAAAAGCCAATTGTTATGGTTGACCACCCCCTCCTCCTCAAAAAACTCCACACCTTTGGTCTCCGTGACTGTACTCTTTGCTGGTTCTCTACCTACTTATCCAACCGCACTTACAATTCTACTTCCTCCTCTCCTCTTCCTTTCCCTGTTGGGGTCCCCCAAGGTCCTGTTCTTGGACCCCTTTTATTTTCAATCTACACCTCCTCCCTGGGTCAGCTTATAGCCTCCCATGGCTTCCAATACCATCTCTACGCTGACGACACTCAAATCTATTTCTCTGCCCCTCAACTCGCTCCTTCATTCTCCTTACGTACAGTATCACTAATTTACTATCAGATATATCAGTTTGGATGTCACACCACTTCCTCAAACTCAATCTATCCAAAACCCAACTTATCATTTTTCCTCCCCCACGTGCCTCTTCCCCTAATCTCTCTGTCAAAATTGATGGCACAACCATAAGCCCATCCCCACATGCCAAGGTCCTAGGAGTAGTCCTGGACTCTGAACTCTCCTTCAAGCCCCACGTCCAATCACTGTCCAAATCTTGCCGCCTCAACCTCCGCAACATCTCTAAAATACGCCCCTTTCTAACCAATGACACCACAAAGCTCTTAATTCACTCCCTGGTCATCTCTCGCCTCGATTACTGCAACACCCTCCTCATTGGCTTACCTCGGCATACTCTATCCCCCCTTCAGTCCATCATGAATGCTGCTGCCAGACTCATCCACCTTACCAACCGCTCTGTCTCTGCTACTCCTCTCTGTCAATCCCTCCACTGGCTTCCACTCACCCAACAAATTAAATTCAAAATACTAACAACTACCTACAAATCCATCCACAACTCCGCCCCCAGCTACATCACTGACCAAGTCTCTAAATACCAAAGCTCTCTAGCTTTCTCATCACCTCCTCCCATACTCGTCCCCAGGACTTTTCCAGAGCCTCTCCAAGCCTATGGAACTCTTTACCCCAATCTGTCCATCTATCTCCTTCTCTATTAGCTTTTAGAGGATCCCTGAAAACCCTCCTCTTCAGAGAAGCCTATCCTACCCACACCTAACAACTGTATTCTCATTTTGTCCATCTGATCATCCCCCACAGCTACGATCCTTTGTTCCACTTAACCCTCCCTTCTAGACTGTAAGCTCTAACGAGCAGGGCTCTCTGATCCCTCCTGTATTGAATTGTATTGTAACTGTACTATCTTCTCTGATGTTGTAAAGTGCTGCGCAAACTGTTGGCGCTATATAAATCCTGTATAATAATAATAATAATATTAATGTAGATTTTTTTGGCTCAGTTCACACTACTTCTATGCGATTTACAGTGTGATTATGTGGTGTGACTTATTCACGCATGCTCAAAAGCAATGCTCACCATAACACAACATTAGCTGAAGTTGTCCAAAGGGTGGCGTCAAAGAGCTGAAAAACCACGTAGTTTTGTGTTTGTTGGCCGACAATTCTTTGCCGTTTGTATGCAATACAAGTTCCTGGCCAACGCCCTTCAGGCAAAAGTTCTACGCTTTGTCCACATAAAATCTGATCGTGTGTACGAGGCTTAAGATCTTCAAGTTTGGTGGAAATAAAAGAGGGTCACCTGTCCTGCTTTCCATAAAGTTCCTTACGAATCTACAGGTGCCTCTTAGATGTGCATCTGGAAAACGGGCGTCTCTGCTGCATTGCTGTCTTAGATGGTTGACAAATGAAACCATTTGTTTATTTTGTTGAATGCTTTGACAACAAGCAGATGGAATGGGAGCTTTGCTAATTTGTAGTTAATACACCAGCGGAATGATAGGTGGGGTTGGCTGCGTAACGCAAACACTTTTTCTTATTGCAGGAAAAAACAGCTCAAAGTTCCAGGTTTTGTTATAACAACATCAGAACAAAGCATATTTTGTTTGCATCTAATTTTATGCGGTGCACTTGTAACAAATTGATTTAAGTGCACTTTTGGAGAGTGAGAGAGCAAGACAGAATTGATTTTGTGGTCAATGAATTGACTTCCATGACGAGACTGAGGTTTGAGAGTTTTTTTTTTTTATGCTAACAAGCAACATAATCTTATTCAGATGGGGAATGATTGATGTTGCTTTACTTTAATGTACTACATATATTACACTGGGTGCAGACCGGCTCTTTGATTTTGACTCTTCATACAAAATATGGGCCTTTTATGATGATTACCTTTAACATTCCTGGGGGAAAAAAAAGCAAATTACAATCTCAAAAATAAATACAGTCAGACCCAAATTATGTATACACATTTTATGTACCATTACAACATCAAATAAATAAGCATTTCAAATAGTTTCATATTATATATGGTAAACAGAGTTGTAGAAAAATCATATGAATTATTTACAGTCCTGTTGTGAAGCATAATTTGTTTAGCGTGTACTCAAGTGCTTGTTATGTAAAATCCGATCTATATACGGTTCCTTCACATGCACCCCATGTTCCTAAATGGAACCAGTTAGGCTGTTTACATCTTGGACTAAAATATCGAAGTT